>VUQS01024468.1:38459-49523 GCA_015108495.1 Heterochromis multidens | reverse complement strand
AGAAATCTAAAGAAAAAAAATTAAAAAAAAAAAAAAAAAAAAACAGTCTGCTGCATATCAAGGACAGAGCTTAAAATGGCCACAGGCTCACTTCCTCTTCTGAGTTTGAGGACATTTAGAGGAGGACTTTTTTGTAAGAGGGAGTGCCATAGGAAATGTCTGTAATCTGTTTAGGCTTCATTAAGCCTGTCAGTAACATACACATAAGTAGGGATGATGTCACTGAGGAATAAACAACATTGGCTGCTGCATACAAGAAATTATACTTCACTCCAGAGATCAGCAGTTCTCATTTGATAAAGTTAATTACAATGCTGATGCAAAGAACTTGTACTAAATAATACAGAGAAGCCCCGAAGAAGGTAGATAAACCCACCCTTTGTGCTACCCTTCCATATATCCTTTCTATCTTTTTTCTTTTCATCTGTCATCATTCTATACTTCAGGTGCTGTGCAGCACCTGAACACCCCAAGTATATGACAAAATAGTACAAAAACAAACGCGCTGCTTCCTGATGTGTACGTGATTGCAAAGTATAAATTGTGGGTTGTATTTAGCCCTTTACCTCTGACACAAGACATAAGTAGAGAACCAGTACTGTGGGCTATAAAACACAAAGTTAATTTAGGGGCTGGCAAAATGAAACAGCTCAACTTCTTAGCCTCACACAGAAAGATTTCTGTCAAAGAAATTATTCCACAAATTTTCAACCTTGCTACTTATTTCTTTTCTGAAAGTAATAAAGTACCTCAGGGAAGCAGATTTAATGACTCCTTGAGAAGGATCACACTGTAGCTCTCTAGCACAAACAGACTTATCTAGGCCACATGATGCGACAACAGACGCCTATTAAAGAGTGCAAAATAATTCCCAAACATATCCTTGTGTACTGGCTGGGCAGAGAGGAGAAAACTTCAGTCCTGTCTGACAGTGTATATACGTCAACAGACATCCTGCTAATAAGTTGATAGAGTTAGCTGAAAAAAGATGCGGCTGATTAGTTTAAGTTCATTATGTGCTGCTCAAATGAAATTTGTTTCCTAGACCAAGGCTAACAAACCACTATGAATTACTCTCCATCTCTGTCTTCTCCACCACTCTCATTTCTGCCCTTATTAGCTCAGGAGACCATGATAAAACAGAGAAAGGTGTAGTGTACATTCGTGTGATATCTACCTGGAATAGCCTGGTGAATATGTCAAACTCAAAGACTGAGATATAGTCGTTGCAGGTTAGATCTATGGTGGACTTCAGGGCCATGGCCTCTAGCCCAGAGCTGATGGGATGAAACTCGTGGAGAGACTGACGGAACACCTTCCAAGGCACAATGGTTCTGTAACACACAAAACACACATTGGATGATGACATCCCCTCAAAGAAAGTGTAATAATGCATCAAAAATTCAAGGCTCATAAATAATGATTCTTAAATGTAGACTACCTACATGCCGTCTTGCACAATTAAGGTAAAGGTGCAGTGACAGTTTTGATTTTAACTTTGGGTTCCTTTACCTGTGTTTCACAGGGTATGGGTGGTGTGTCTGCATCTAACACACCACCCATACCTTTAGTACAAAAGTATAGTGATTCATATCTGATAAAATGGACATGCTATTATATTTAAGCTATTTTTGCACTCCCAAATACAGCTGTAGAAGTCATACGACATAAATATAAACCTGATGTGAGATTTTAAAGAGACAGCTACAAGATAGGCAAATAAGATGAATTTCAAAGCCCTTAGGCCATCATTTTCAAAATTTTGAACTTTGTTTTACCAACTATATAATAAACATGAATCCCTTTTTTAGGGGAAATAATCTACTATTACAGAGTATTGGGGAAAAGCCAGCTAGTAAGATGTTCCCTAGTATGATTACATCCACTTGGTATCTGACTTGTCTGTGTACATGGTGACTGATAAACCAAAATGTGTGTACAGAACATTGGTGTCCACAGTTGCATGTGAATAAACCACAAAAAGACATTTTATGTTCTTTAGTCACTGGACCAGCATTTGTTGGTCCAGGAAAGATATTTACTGTCTCTGACTTCTGTAAAGGAAGACAAAATCTTTTGTTCTCAGATGTTACAAGTTTTTGCAAAAAAAAACAAATACACCTCATGACAGCTTCGACAGCTTGTAGAACCACCTTTAGCAGCAATAATTGGAAGTCATCTTTTTTCTGTATGACTATCAGTCTCTCACATCATTGTGGAGGAATTTTGGCCCACTCTTCTTTACAACGTTGCTTCAGTTCATTGAGGTTTGTTATTAATGCACAGCTCTCATAAGGTTACACCACAGCATTTCAATCAGGCTGAGGTCTTGAATCTGACTGGGCCATTGCAGCACCTTGATTCTTTTCTTTTTTCAGCCATTCTGTTGTAGATTTGCTGCTGTGCTTGGGATCATTGTCGTGCTGCATGACCTAATTTGGTTCAAGCTTTAGCTGTCAGACAGATGGCCTCGCATTTGACTCTAGAATACTTTGGTATAGGGAGAAGTTCACGGTCAGCTCAATGACTGCAAGGTACCCAGGTCCTGTGGTTGTAAAACAAGCCCACATCATCATCACCTCCACCAACTCGCTTGACTGTTGGTATGAGGCGTTTGTGCTGATATGCTGTTCCGTTTTCTCCAAACATGGCACTGTGCATCATGGCTAAACATCTTCTCTTTGCTCTCGTCTGTCCAAAGGACATTTTTCCAGAAGTCTTGTGGTTTGTTCAGATGAAACTCTGCAAACCTAAGCTGTGCTGCCATGCTCTTTTTAGGGAGAAGATGCTTTCTCCTGGCAACCCTTTCAAACAAGCCAAACTTGTTCAGTCTTTTTCTAATTGTACTGTCATGAACTTTAACCGTTAATATGATAGCTGAGGGGTGTTGAGTCTGAGATATAGCCCTTTAGTTTTTTTTTTTTGTTTTGTTTTTTTAATTTCTCTGAGCAAGGTCTGACCTCTGGGTGAATTTGCTTGGATGTCCACTGCTGAGAAGATTGTGGTATTGTGTTAACGCATATCTGAATACTCCAGATGAGCAAACTGCCAAAACTTAAGCTTTTATAGAGGTGCTCACACAGGTGCTGTGCATCAATCAGTACATCTGATGCACAGCACCTTGCTGCTACTTACTGCTTCCATAGGAATTAAGAGGGTAAAGGTGTACTTAGTTTTTCCACAGGACTACATAGAGTCTTGTGGAAACTTTTTCACATGACTGTATATCTTCTTACTAACTTGTACTGTTGAATTTCCTTCTTACATCTTATAAGTGACTCTTTGGGTTTCCAGGAACCACTATGATAGTACACAAGTGTATGTCTAAAAGATAACACATAAATGTGCTTACTTGTCCCCGAAGGCGCGCCTCCAGAACTCTGCAGCATCTGCCTTGGTGATGCGGAAGTTGTCACCCTGAAACAGACCATTGGGGAAGATGGCCTTCAGCTCAGCCAGCATGTGGCTAAAGATCAAAGACAGCTTGGTAAGATTCCTCCTGTGGAAGTCAGGAACAAAGGGGAGAGTGAGAAATGCTGAGTAACATTAGCAACTTATCAGCATTACAGCTTGATTTTATTCAGATTAACATTCAGCTGCGTGTATTATCCACCAAGGTTATCATCTGTAGAAAAAAATGTGTTTCTTTGAAATTTCAAAGTGTGACACCAAATACACAACCTCAGTGTCGACTATAGTTTTAACATGTCACATACAATAGTTTTCAGCGAAAAAGCAGAAGTTAACTTAGTGCCACAAACTGTACACAGACAGAGGAAAGTGACAAAACAATGGTTTTTGCTAACATGAGTGTATTGAAGAACCAACAATTTTACTTGTAGTTAAAATACTGACAAAAATAGTGTGAAACAGAAAAAACAAATATTCAAATGCACATCAAACCGCAGTTTCCTGAGTCAACCAAAAATAATAATCTGTTTAGCATTCTTGCTTGCTCAGCCATCTGTGTCAATGCAAAAAAGAAATGTAGTGATGTGATATGCCTGACTATCAATAAATGTTTAAAAGCAACCTAAAATGTGTTACACAAAAATAGTGTGACACTGAATATGAATTTATGTTTTTTTCCAAATAGAGCTGAGGTGGCAGTAAGATTCATCAGCTTACAAACAGCTAATCAGCTGATAAATAAACCCACATTTTTCCCGTCATATCACTACTAAATGTATACAATGAACACATCAGCATATACAACAGAAATGATGACTCTGGTAAAACATGAAACCCTTATCTTTCTCTTTGTGCATGCCTTCTGACTACTTTTCATCCTCTCATCTGTTTGCCAGCTTGTTATTCAATCTATTTTAATGAGGCGAGAGAAAAAAAAAAAAAAATACCACCATTGAACTGTAAACTTTATTTCACCTGTGTTGAGCTGATCACCATGAGAAAGTAAGGGATTTGAGATTTGAATGCAAATTGCATCTTTCCATAGGAATAAAAGATTCTTGCTTCTCAAATCTGCAGTAACATGGATGGTAGTTAACAGAAGAGGCTTCTGGGTAGAAGTAACGGAGAAGGAAATAACGGCATTCTAGTCGAAGTTGGGTTTCTGCTCCGAGTTTTCTCAGAGAATGTCCTTAGCTGCTTCTATGATCCAGAAATAGTCACAACTTCACGTAGAAAGCAGCAGTGCTCACAAACGCATGTATAAATCTTCAGAGTGACTGAGATGTAGAGGTTAGGACATCCTAGTACATAGGTGTGACTTCAGTTGCAAGTCTCTGGTCAACAAGCACAGAATGGAGGAAATGACTGACAAATAGAAGAAGAGGAAACAAGGAAATTACACAAGAGGAGAAAATATTCGACTGGGAAATAAGAGAATGAATCTGTACAGCATCACCATACCCGTGCACCACATCACGGCATTATAAGCATTAAGCTGAGAAAGTTGTGATTTACGAGGCGGCACAGAGGGAGATTGTGCTTGGCTGTCGGGCAGGGTGAATTGACATGCACGAGAGAGACTGCAATGAAAGCATGGCTACACTGCAGCTGCCCCACACTACAGTACACACCCTATGAGTGGAAAAGGGGAGAGTGGAAAGAGTGAATGAGGAAGGAGGACAGTGACTAGAGATGGATGAATAAGATTAGTGTATATTGACATCCTGCCAAAATAGAGCAGTGCTTGTTAGGAAGAACGTTTACCTCAGAGTAGAAGACAAGGATCGGAAAGAAAGAAATGAAAAGTGTTTTATACTGACACCCTCTCAGTGGTAAATGATAACAGTAATTACTCTTGTAGTCTTGATGTCTAATCTTCTGAACTGCTCTGCCCAATTAAAATCTACAGCAAAGACTTGAAGCTAGATCCAGTGACTGCTGTTGTCTTTGAAGTCCAGGCTACCCTCTTCAGTGATGCAATGTGACAAATGAGACCAACTACTCTCAGCATTTCCCTTAGGAGCTCATGTAGCTGTAGTCAAGAACGTCTTCCCCTTCGAGTGTCATCTCAGGAAAGACTGGTGTTTGTGACACTGCATTTCTGTGTGCTTTCTTCAGCAGCTATCATCTCAGCAGGAGGTCGTCCTCAGTTTCTTTGCTTCCTGGCCGTACTGGCCTGCTGAGCCTTAAAGCTGCTGCCTTATCCTTTCTTCTGTCAAACTCTCTCTACTATGTACTTAGATCTAAGTTACAACAGCCCCCTCCTGCTTTACTTTTACCTACAACATAATCATATAAAGACAGTTTTTGTATCTCTCAAGTTTGTGTGGAATTACTCTCTCCTGACTCACAGCTTTCATTTCATTTTCATGAGGGTTACTTCGCCATCTTATGAATCTACTCATCTACTCCCCTCATCTCTGAACTTGAAACATTCATGGAGACTACTTAAGTGTTTGAGCTTATAAAACCATCTCTTCAAACCCACCATTTAATTTAATTTCTAATTCACCACCAAATGTAATAATATGTTTGAAAAGTCCCACTTGGGGCAGACATTTATATGGGCACAATATGCATTAAAATTTGGAATACGCAAAGGTTAAAACTTTGAGCTGAATTTCATATGCACTGAAGGGATCAAAGGGAAATCAACTGAAAAGTTCTTATGGGCCATGTGGCTACCTTATGAGACTGAGAAAAAGTTTAAAAAAAAAGAAAAAAAAGAAAAATCCCACCGGGTTCAGCTAATCCCACTGTGATCTACAGATAAGTTCATACAGAAGGCAAAGCAAAAAGGTGCACCAACCATCAAGTCTGAAAAAGTTTCTTACTCAAGTGAGAAACCTTTACCATTAAACTGAAAAAATGCTTGTCAAATCTGACTGGAAAAGTCGTTCTTGGCTTTTAAAATCAATAAAATAATAAAACTTTGCTAAACATGGAGAAGGAGCTGTTGAGGCAAAAGTTAATTAAGCTGCTTTAACTACAAAAGCACAAGAAGCTTCACACAGGAAGCGGAACTACACAATTGTTCGGTCAAAAAAATCCCCCCCAAAATGGGACCGTGCTCTTATTTGCTGAGTATGCAAGGATGTTTGGGGCTGCTTGAACTTAGATCAAGATCTTTCAGTTAACACTGCCTGCATTAGCAGTTTGTTATCCATCGATCTTGGGATTTCTAACTATAATGTACAATGTGCAGTGACTCGATTCGGTGTGTACTGTATGTCTGACTCAGAACTAGAGAATGAGCCTGAAAGTTAACATTGGAGCTACTGGCATTAAGTACAGTTTCACAGCTGTTTATGGCACAAGATTAGCACTGAGAATGAAACTTTGTTGCATATTTTGTCTGTAATGTGGAGGAACTGTTACCATTAGCAGACTGAATATCAGTTTGCAAAGCTAAGATACAAGGTCAAATCTAAACTCGTATGATTTAGTGTCTCTCACCCCTTCTCATCCTACAACGCCAGCTCTTTTACTGTGTGTACACTTGGCAGTAGTCAACACTTCAATATCCTACCCCTACAACTGTTACTGTTATTTAACCTCCTGTGCCAGCAGTGATGGTGCAGTCAGTGGGCTGCAATCGTACAAAGTAGCATGCTGATGTGGACTGTCATATTTCTATAGTGTTTTGTTTTTCCATAGTTTCACTGTCATTCTTAACCACAGCCAAAGGCCAAACCTTTTTTGAACACTAGGTTTTTGTCCTCCATCCCCCTCATGCTATATAGTGACCTCTGACCTTGCAGCTGGCTGCTCCCTTCCTGTTTCCTGCTGGTTGTGATAAAGTAGCACAGCTAGCCGGCCAGCACTGCACTACGCTGCGTTAATTCACTGCAGCACGGCCACCATGGGTCATCCTCACAGAATGAGAGCTTTTCTGGACCGTCATAGTCACAAGTAGCTTTAGTATTATCATGCAGCTGTGTTATGGCTTCTGCTCAAGGCCAAAAGGAAAATGCAGATCAAATACAAACCGAGCTCAACAAAACCACCCGAAAGTAGTTTACAACATCATATAAAATAAATTAATAATCCTACCTAAGTATGTTGAGGACAACTCCACTTAAGAGACCAGAAAAATACAGACCCATGTTCATCTCCTTACTCCCAGTGGATTACAATTTTATGTAATCCAGAGATTTTGGAGAAATCGTAATTAAGTGCAATAAATTTCTCAACAAATTTGCAAAACCCTTTTGAGGAAATACACACACCAACGTGTCACATTTGCATCACACCACAAGACTATCACAGTTTGGATCAGTTTGAAGTACTGCAGAGAGAAACAGACAAAACAGTCTCAGTACACCGATTAGTTCAAGAGGTACAAGTTCATTTACTACAGCGAACATGAGGAGCCACTGTGAGCAGTTACTGTGCCGTTTCAGCAGTATGCAAAGCACTGTACCCAGGACACAGGCTACAACAGTGTTAATAAAAATTATGTAGATATAAAATATTAGGTATTCACATCATGAAGATAAGTTTCAAAGCACAAGTATTTCACAACAAAGCAAATTAATTTCCAGAATAAAATATCAGGAAAGGTCTCTCTCTCTCTCACACACAAAAAAAAATCTATTAAAACGGTCAAAGCTCTGTCCAAACTGAAACAATCTTACAATCCTACCATCCTGTATTATTTTTGGGAATGACAGATCACATTTTTATTGACTTCTGACAATCCAGGGAAAAGGGACAGCACGCTCTACCGGGGTTAATAATAACTCCAGCACCTAATTTATAAATAAACAATGTGGTAAATGGTGACAAAAATATACAAAAACATTAAAAATGAATACAGCTGTTGTGCTGGGGTGTACACAATGTGTTTGAAATTCTGGCTTTCCAGTTTGCCTCAGTCATCACTTTTAACCCTCCAAAAACTGGCTTCATTCCAGATCTCCATCAGGAAACAGCCATGACAGCAAACAACCAACAACCACGAGACCGTGTGCTTTAGCAATGATCTGAGAACACTTAACTGCTTCTTTGCACAGTCCTTAATAAACAAAAAACAAAACATTCAGAAAATCCTTTCAAACTTCTTCAAACACATTTTAATTTATTTCAAGTTTCTTATAAAGCACTTTATCACAGTAGTAAATCTGACATGCTTAAACCCAGAATAGAAATAAAATAATATATAAAAACAGCTCAGTTTCAGCCAAATCCCCTCAATACAATCAAAACCCCATATCTGAGTGCATATCTGAGCTCATTTATCTCTGTGTGTATAAACAGCAACTGCTTGTTGTACCCTGCAAGGCAGAGAAGATAGTGGGTTGCGTCATGCTAATCACCATAATCTAAGTGTGAGGAATACATGAGTCGACTGCTCATTGATATCACTGCGACATAAATAACCGTGCTGCTCTGCTATTTGTGTGCCTGCATACATCTGCGCATAGAGCCCTAAGCTACAAGTGTAGGAAAATGTAATTGAAGCTGAAACACCCGCAGCTTTTGAAGTGTGAACTGTTTTCCATTCCCATCACTGATAGCCGTTAGGCTAACCACTAAAAGCTTTCCCTAATTTACTCCCAACTACATCACCACCAACTAGCCAACTGCCTCAACAAGTCTCCCTCCTGTAGCACTGCAGAGAGGCAGTTTTTTAATTTCATATCAGTTTGTACACAGAGATGAGCCGAGAAGGAAGCACATTCGGTGTGATTCATACAGGACTGAATGCAGCAGAGAGCAGTAGCAGCGGGAAACTGAACAATGGCTTTCTCCAGTAAGACACGTAACGCTACAGTAAAACGTCTTAAGGGTGTAGAAAAATTCAGTTTAGGCATGAGTATGCAAAAGAGCTGAACCCCATTCAAGTCACCCTGAGCCACATTAGGAGATTTTAGGGTGACAGTTCAATACAGTTCAGGATTAAAGGTTTTGATTCTTACTCACTTCCTTTCTTGTGAGATGTAAAACTAAAAGACGTCAGTGTGAATTTGTTTCATTTTCATGGGAAATGCAATGCCGGAACCATTTCCTCTGTTAACAACTTCAAAATGATTAAAACCTCAACAATTTACAGGGCTATCAGCTGACATTAGTATGTTTCTTTCATGTGAAATTGTCCATTTGAAAGAAACTCAAAATTTTTAACAGGTATGATAAACATGAGTTTGTCTAGCTAAAGCATTAAACTAAAGCATGGACTGATAAAGCAGGAATGAATGATATTCATGCACATTTCTCCTGTATTCAGCTTGATCTGAAATAACTACTGCAATGCTGCATTTCCTCATGACTCCATTCAATACTATAAACAAACCTTTCCTACAGTATACTAGCTAAAGCGATAAGATGGGTTTTTAGATAGGCAAAGTTAAGAGCTGTGCCCACAGACAGAGACAGACCTTTGTTTCATGTGGATGTCAGGTATATTTACAGAAAATAGGAAGTCATGCTTTAGGACAGTGTTTTCTAAGTGAAGCAAAAATACAAAAACAGAAAAATGACATTTCAAAGTACTAAAGGTACTGTACCACCCACTGACATTTTTCTTTGTCCACGAAAGCTCGACTACATGAATTACCGACAACACAGAAACACTTACTGTAAACAACTGGAAAATAGAGTTCATGTGGGGATATTTTATTTATTCAGGCTTGTAACATTAGCAAGATGTGAACAGTGCAACAAATGAAATGAACATTGAGATTTACAATTAGGACCAAAACAAATGCAGAGCTAGCCAGAGGCTACGTCTACATTTGTGTTTTGGTCATAGAGAAATGGATCCAAATCATTGTTTTAATGAATGGATGTACAGTAGTCCAGCAGTCCAGCTGCAGAGAACATTGAATGAGTAGAAGCTGGAGGAAGTTGTTCCTACTGACTGAGTATTGTAATAATATCACTGAAACACGTCTGGAATGCATTTTTCTATTGTGCAAAGGACTGGAGCAATGTGCTGTCAGTAAGGAAGTTGGAAGTAAGCACAAAAGGAGAAAGAGCAATGGGGTGAAAGGCTAAAGGGTGTGTGGATTAAAATGTTAACTCCTGTGTGTGGGGTTGCAGCTGAATGCGGTTTTATTGTTGAATTATTAAACGATTAACCTATTATATCTTTGAAAGGGTCTTGTTTTGTTTAACCAGCATCTCCAAGATAAAAATCATTCCCCTTACACTGATAAAACACAGTGAAGAGACAAACTGGGAGGCAATAAGCAGAAAAGTATGACTAATAAGTGGTTAGGAGTATAGTAGCTGAACAGGTGTTTCTTGATAGACTAGTTGATAAATGCATTATTTCTTTGAACGGTGTATGTGTGCAAATGTTGTTAATGTGTACAACATGGGGATAGAGAGGCCACCTAAACACATCTGTAATACCTCATTAAATATTGTACAATGCTAAGCAGCCAATTCACCTTTTTCTTGAAAAATCAATTATTTTTCTTTGCTTCCTTGTAGTTACTTTTTTCAAAAACTCACTTAAACAAACTGGACTCTCATACAATATGCTACATGGATACCAAGGACAAAAACAAAAACACACAAATGGGACTGTAGCATAATACGCACAATACACATTTTGCACACCGTATTGTATGTTGTATTTTGCCAAAGTACTTTTTTTTTTTTTTTTTTTTTTTTTTTATACTTATTTTTTTTTTTTTTTTTTTT
>VUQS01024468.1:15978-26351 GCA_015108495.1 Heterochromis multidens | reverse complement strand
CATAACATCATTATTTAGCAGATAAATGTCCAGACTGTGGATAAAACAAGCCCAACGGTCACTCACACCCTGCACAAGTCCCCTCTGTGCTGCAGCTAGCAGGCTGCGTTGCTCAACGTCTTTCTCTCTCTGCAGGGACCCACGCAGGCTAATTAACGGAGCACCAGACCTGGCTCCGCTCGCCCTCAGCTGGAGGACAATGGCAGCCGTTTCTCTGCTGGACTCGAGGGTGTCCTCTCCTCTCTACAAGCCGCGATGTCGTTCCTCTCTTTCGTCAGCGGCAGCAGCTCTTTTTGCCTGTGCCGTGTCTTGAGGGGAAGTTCAGAGGCTGTGTGACACTCAGCACTTCTCTGCGGGCTGCGAGGCTGACGACACAGAGCGCTCGCCGGCGACCGAAGAGAGGAAGTTGAACTTAAAACTGCGAAAGCCTTACGGTCATAGACGGGAACAAGGGTGAATAAATAATTGTGGGATTTAAACATTGCCCAGCATTTTCTGTTTCCCCCCTGTGACGTGTATGTGCGGCCCTTTCCTTTCCTGTACGTCCTCTTCCGTTAACCCCCACCCTCTCTCTGCTGCCCAAACCCTAAACTCCCCGCCTTCTCTAAAGCGCGTTCACGACCCATGAATGTAGCCGAGCACGCGCTTCTGCCTGTACAGCATTCATAAAACCTCCGAGAGATGCTGAATGCATCCCTGAATTCTCCCAGCTCGGGCCTCGGCAACCCCTGGCAACAAAGGACGCTTTCACATGTACTGAAGGCAATTGGCTCCAATAACCTCGCCCTGTGTACGTTCCCCAGTCAGGTTTGTGACTGGCTGTTGTAAAAGTCACTCAACTATCAATTAAACTGGGCACTTTGTTTTATGGCAGCTCACTCAGCAACCAGTGCACAGCAACAAAGTCTCACCACCACCATACAGTTAGTGTAGGCCCTCTGTGTGTGCGGGTATGTGTGTAGGTTGAATAGGTAGCGTCACAGCAAGAAAGCACGCAAGCATGGCCCCGAAGAAGAAGACAAAAAAGACTGCAAAGAAAAATCCAGAAAAAAGTAATCTGAGACCTTTTTTGTGTGTGTCACTGCATATCTTGCATTTCTTACACATATTTCTGTTTTGTTACAGGTGAAAATGAATTGGAAGAGAAGTACAGGCACAGTATTCTGGATATAGCCGTTCTGCAGGATCACATTGGTGAGCCTTGAGTTTTATTCTTTTATAAATAATATAGAATAAAAAATAAATAAATAATGATTATTACATAAAGGGTCAAACTCAATGTGACTCTTAGCAGATCCATTCCTTATCATGTCTGTGCCCTTTTAAGTGGCTGATGTTCCATCTTGTTGGGTTGTAGATATTTTAAGTGATTCATTAAGTGATCAATCTTTTAGCCCATAAAAAGATAGAATTTTTTTTTTTTTAAATATGTATGATGTGGCATTTTAAAACAGCTAAAAGCAACGCTAATGTAAATTAAAGCTCACATGTTAAAGCTTGACTGCATATTTGGGCATTTATGTATGGATGATATAGTTTTCATTAATAACATTTTTGATAAGAGAGTTATTTCCATTATATGCTTATGAAAAAAAAAAAAAAACGAAGCTCCCTTTGGTTTTTACATTCATACCTGCATGTGTTTGTGTGACTTACTGCAGCCTTACAGTGTGAGGCAGTAAGAAAGGTCCAGTCTGACAGAGCTGACCTGAGGAGACGTGTGAGAGACATGGAACAGAAGCTGCAGCACGAGAGGCAAGACCACAGGGACATCTACTGGGGTGCGTACAGACGGGGCGCAAATCCAAAATTAGTCTGTCTTTTAATAACCTGAGCAAAGCGCAGATCCACTTGGGAGTGAGGACAAGGGGCGTGTTTGCTGAGGTTAGGCTAATTTTTGAGGAACAAAAAGTCTAATTAGCTGGGCGCTTAAGCTGATTGCTGCATTAGCCTTACAAAGTAAATCAGCAGTGAAGTCTGACATAGTTGAGGCAAATTTCATTCTAGACCTCACTCGCCAGTACAAAACCATGCAGACCGAACTGACCAACAAGGTGAAGAAGCTGGAACAGGAACTCAGCAAGCTGAAGGAAGACCTTGGTATGGTGGTATTGGTATTTAAAGTATGTAATCAAACAAATGGATACATATAAGAGTGTGTTGAAAGGGTGTCCTGCCTGTATGTATCTGTATAGTTCTGTCTCAGGAGGAACTGAGTAAAGAGAAAAGGGAGCGTAAGCAAGTGGAGCAGGAGAAGGATGCCATCATAGCAGACCTTCGACACAAGCTGGACAACATGGAATCAGACTATGAGAAGGTGCTTCACGTGAGTTTGAACACAAGCCAATTCAAGCTAATGCACACTGCTATTAAGAAAGCTCTAATGCAACAACATTATTCATTTGAAAACCTACATGTACACAAAATTACAGTGGCCCTGAGAGGTCAAACGCACTGCAACTTAAGAAAACACCAGCAAATAAAAAATGCTGCAAAAACACACAAAAACCCAACGAAAGTTGAATAAAACCCAACAGAAATAGAAAAAAACGTCCCAACAAAAACCTCATAAAACACAACAGAAGTGTTTCTGGGGAGACAAGAACATAACGGAACAGTGGTGGAAGTGACAAGCTAACAGTAAACGCCTAATAGCAAACATGTATCTACAGTATTATATGAATCATGCGATTAAAACACACATTACCTGCATCTTTGAACACTGATGAATCATCTGCTTCTTTTAAACGTGTCTCAGTGCAGTTGGTCGCATGTTTTGGTTTCTGTTACTTCCGCAGCTGTTCTGTCACATTATTGTCTCCCCAAAAACACTCCGTTGTGTTTTGTGAGATTTTGTTTTATTCAGCTTCCGTTGTGTTTTGTGTGCTTTTGCAGCATTTCTATATTTGCTGGTGTTTTCTTTAGTTGCAGGGCATTTGACCTGTCACAGCCACCGTACAAAAGCACATTAGAAGGAACCTTTTGCACAATGTGGGACAGCTTTGTGCTGTATGTGCAGTTAGACCGACTCTCAGAGAACTTGATCTCTGTTTTTGTTCCGCAGAAATCGTGGGAAGGCACTAACACTTCTACTTACTGGTCCGGTCTGTGGAAGATGTGTAGCTCTTGAAAGAGCAGTGTGATGACACCAATTTCTTGAAAGTCAAGCTCCTTAATGCTTGATTGCTTTGAGCAGATAATTCAGCCTAAAATGGCAAACTAAGCTGACGCTAATAGACCTGTCATATAAGACGACTTTGTGTAGACCTTTTATACACTATATTGCCAAAAGTATTCGCTCGTCTGCCTTCACACACATATGAACTTAAGTGACTCCTGTTTTTAATCCATAGAGTTTAATGTGATGTCAAACCCCACACCATAATCCTCCCTCCACCAAACTTTACACTTGGCACAATGCAGTCAGATAAGTACCGTTCTCCTGGCAACCGCCAAACCCAGACTCATCCATCGGATTGCCAGATGGAGAAGTGTGATTTGTCACTCCAGAGAACACGTCTCCATTGCTCGAGAGTCCAGTGGCGGCGTGCTTTACACCACTGTATCCAACACTTTGCATTGCACTTGGTGATGTAAGGCTTGGATGCAACTGCTCGGCCATGGAAACCCATTCCATGAAGCTCTCTACACACTGTTCTTGAGCTAATCTGAAGGCCACATGAAGTTTGGAGGTCTGTAGCTATTGAATCTGCAGAAAGTTGGCGACCTCTGCGCACTATGCAGCTCAGCATCCGCTGACCCCGCTCTGTGATTTTATGTGGCCTACCACTTTGGCTGATTTGCTGTCGTTCCCAATCGCTTCCACTTTGTTATAATATCACTAACAGTTGACTGTGGAATATTTAGTAGCGAGGAAATTTCATGACTGGACCTGTTGCACAGGTGGCATCCTATCACCGTACCATGCTGGAATTCACTGAGCTCCTGAGAGCGACCCATTCTTTCACAAAGGTTTTTAGAAGCAGTCTGCATGCCCAGGTGCTTTATTTTATACACCTGTGGCCATGGAAGTGATTCAAACACCTGAATTCAGTGATTTGGATGAGTGAGTGAATACTTTTGGCAATATAGTGTATGATTATAGCATTCTTAAAAATGATTTGTAGGATGTTATGAGGAGACTGATGAAAACTGTTGCAGTTTATGCCTAATAACTTTAGTCAAAACTAGATAGAGTCTACAGTATATGTATGGTTTAAGGGAACAACAGTGGCAAGTTGGCTTCTTGGAAAGCAAAGCCTCATTCAAACTAAAGGTAGTGTACATAGTGTAACTGATGCAGTATTATGCTCCAATAGTTGTATAAAAGTGAATCTTTTTTCACTCTGGGTTTTAAAGTCACAGTTTTGTCTAATAAAGCTAAAGTATAGGTTAGCAATACACACCACCATCACTTTAGACAGCATTGTGCTTGAAACTCAAAAGCCAGAGAGTTTTCTGAGCCTTTAACCAACTGTCAAATACAGGTATTTGGACGCTTAAAAAGGTGTGGAAATTAGTACTCCATTAAAGACTTTTTAGCATTACAGAACTAAAGAACTTCAATCTACAGGTTACATCAATGCACACAACACCAAAAATGATCCAGTCAACAAGACTGAGAAACTGCAAAAATTCCCCCCTTCCTGATTTCTTGTTCTGGGTTCTTTTGTGACCTCCTGGATGAGTCGTCGCTGCGCTCTTGGAGTAATTTTGGTAGGCCGGCCGCTCCTGGGAAGGTTCACCACTGTTCCAAGTTTTCTCCATTTGTGGATAATGACTCTCACTGTGGTTCACTGGAGTCCCAAAGCCTTAGAAATGGCTTTGTAACCCTTTCCAGACTGATAGATGTCAATGACTTTGTTTCTCAGCTGTTCTTGAGTTTAGATCATGGCATGATGTGTTGCCTTATGAGATCTTTTGTCCTACTTCACTTTATCAGACAGGTTCTATTTAAGTGGTTTCTTGAATCCTATATACTCGGGTTATCTTCATCTAATATTAAAATTTGTTTGATGATCTGAAACAAAAAAACCCAAAAAAAATCAGGAAGGAGGCAAATACTTCTTCACAGCACTGTAGATGATGCAAAATGAAGAACAGGAAGGTCTTCTGGCTGTTTCCTGAATTACACTTAGGTGCTCAAGTTTATATGCCCACAGTAATGACATACACTATATGCTGTTAGTAAGACTTGAAGGTTGCAAAGCAGGACTTTCCATTAAGATGTAATGGATGAGGAATGGGGTCATTGTTGACCTTTTAGGTACCACCTGAGTCCGACTGGCTGGCTACAGACAGTGCATGCAAATTTTCAGTGCTCAGATCTTCAAAGATAAGTGGTCAAACTTAGAGCCCTGTTAGAGGGCTCAGCCTCTGATAACAGAGATAGGATTTTAATATGTAATTAACATTATTCCTCTCTTCCCGAGTATGACACAGAATCTAATTAAGCCTCCTTCAGTGCACCCCTGCAACTCATCAGCGATAAAGGTGGTTAAGGAGGGAGGGATATCAGGTTAGACAAGTTGGTAATTTAAAGGGAAAATCTTAGCTTGCATTTTAATGCTGCTGATGTTTTCTGCAGGAGACTCTCGACAGCCTGAGTTTCCAGCTGTCTGTGGCTCGACAGGGTTGGGAAGACAAGAGCACAACCCTTCATCAAAAGTACAAGGAACTGCTCTCTGAATTTGGCCTGAATGCACTGGACATTTAACATGCAGGATCCTGACATATACAGTAAGAGCAGGTGTTATTGCCCAGTGAGATGTATTTGTTTAATGCTGTAGCTGGATGTTATTTTATATTTTACCATCAAATGAAAAATAGGAAATAGATCACCATGTAGTGTCTGTAATGCCATGTAGTGCCCACTAGATGTAGCAAATGACTGCTCGTGGTCAGAGAGACGGTGGCCAACGACACTCAGTGGCTATTAAAGCGTTACAGTGTGTATTCTGTATTTTATATTTATAAGCATAATAGTAATACAGTAAGTATTTTGTTGTCTCTATAGAAAAGTACAAACACCAAAAAACTGCATAAAAGCATTTGGGGGTTACACTAAGGTGGTGAAATTAATAAAACTGTTGGTGAGAACACTGTGACTATCATGATTTCACAACAAGTATGCATGTCAGCAGCGATGGCCGTGTAGATACATTTCTCTGTGGCTGCCTTTTAGAGGCCAAATAAGGTAAAAGACAGCCAGAGAAAGGTGAAACAAATATGTAAAGAAAACCACAAGTAATCAAGTATCCAGCAGATGAACACTAAGCAATAACAAGAGAAAGGCAAAAAACAAAAACAAAAAAAATTTAATGATGCAGGAAATATGATTTAGCTGCCCTGCATCAATAAAACCTGACTTCCCCTGCAGGGAGCAAGATAAACACATTTTACTTTCAAGGCTGTCACTTGTGCATCTATTTTCATGGCCCAGTGCATTTTTTTAGTCTCTCATCTGTGGGGTAATGAATCATTTAGTCAGGGATTAAGATAATTCTGTGCTCTGACGGCCAATTAACACAGGAACTCAAGAGGCCTTTATCTGAAAACCAATATTTCCTCCTCAAACCACCAGGAGCTGTTGCCCTCAGAGGGTATGTGTTTCAGTTTGTTTAGGGTTTAATGGGGTCGACTGCAGCCACTGAGTAGCTAAAATCAGAATGGCATAGTGCACCTGTGAGTGGAGGAGCAGAAAAATAATGATTAGCACAGTGTGCCTTATAATAATATTCCCAAAATGGAAATGTTATGTACCCCTCAGTAGTCAGTGGTGGAAGATGTACTTAGCAAGCACTAGTAATGCCCAATTTATGCTTCAGTGGGAAATCTATGTTGTAACTTACGCCGTAATTGGAAACCCCTCTTAACCCTACGTTGTAACCTTCCACGCCAATCAGAGTCATTGACCTATGAATCATTCAAGCACTTTGTTACTAGCAACCTGTTGCAAAAACACAGAATTTGTTCCCATTTTTTTAGTTGAATCACTGAAAAAAATGCCAAACATAGTTTGACAGGCATACAATAGTATCTTTGCACCAATAAGGTGATTCCTAAAGAGCTATTAGCTGAAAACTGTGCATATGTCTGCATGGTGTGCAGTGTGTCCTTAAAATTTTGAGGAAACTGGAGATGTAGTGGCCCTCCACTTGAGCCATCTATTGTTTGCTAAAGCCTCAGCAGAAATGGTCTCAGTACAAGGGTGTCTGTCAAGTAGCCATTCTTAAGGAAGGGAAACAGGGAGAAAAGCCTGAGGAATGCCAAATTACACAAGAACTAGAATGAAAATCAGCGGTAACATGTCTTATGGAGTGATGAGTCCAAATTTGAAACTGTTGGTTCCAATTGTCATCAATATGTACAGAGGAGGTCAGGAAAGAGGTACTACAGCCATATGTAAAACATGGTGGAGGCTTTTTCATGGTTTGGGGCTGCATTTTAACCAGTAGTATTGGGGATCTTGTCAGAAGTGATGGTATTATGAAGGCAATGAAGTACTCTCTTTTGACTCTATTTTGATTCACCATGTAATACCATTTGGAAAGCATCTAATTGGCAGCAGCTTCATTTTTCAGTATGACAATGATCCCAAACACATTGCCAATGTAGTAAAAGCATATCTGGATATAAAAACACACTGTGGAACACCATCAGTCATGGATTGGCCTCCCCTGAGCCTGGACCTCAACATTACTGAAGCAGTGTGGGATCATCTTGACAGAGAATGGAATAAAAGGCAGCCAACATCCAAAGAAGACCTTTGAATGTCCTTCAAGAAACCTGGAGAACTATTCCTGAAGACTACTTAAAGAAATTACAAGAAAGCTGCCTAATAGAGTTCAGGCTGTGTTGAAGAACAAACTGTTTTTGTTTTATATAAGGTATTTCCATGCACATGTTCCAATGAATCACTGCACCTATTTCCCATTTTCCTAACAAAATATAAAGAAATGAGGGGTAGCTCAAGACTTTTGCACAGTACTGTAGCTATGTGGCATATTTTGAGTTAAAAGTGGAAAGCCTTATAAAGCAGTACATAAAACTGGACTAAAGCCCAACACTTAGATGAATGTATTTCATTATATTCAGTTAGTGGTAGTACTATATATTGTAGCATATTCATAGGTGTTTCTCTACACAGCTAGCAGGCAGAACAAACGTACCATTTTACCCTCCGTGGACACGATTAATGAGCGGATTCTAATTTGAACTCTGCCATCGGAGCATTTGCTCAAAGACAAATGATGCTCTGTAAATGATAGAGCCATTATGGAAATTGACTGATATTTATCTCAGTCATTGAAACTTTCATTCAGGGTCAACAAAGGCCAGCAATCTGGCCAAAACTCAAAACAAATAACTTTGTAACTCACTATTGGCAAAAATAAAAATCCACCATGGTTTTGTTATGAAGTACCCATGTGACTGATTTCTGTAAGAACAGCATGCTACTTTCATTTTTCTGGTGGATACCTGACAAAGAGTGCTGTCAGCTACACTTCCACTGGAATTTGACTTGGCTGTGTACTCCCTTTGTCTAGTATCTGGGTAACAATACAACAAAATGCCAAGGCTGTGATTTCCTGTGTTGGCAAGTGCATGAGAGAAATCACATAGAAAAAACACACAAAATGCACACTTGCCCTAACCCACCCACCCACTCGCACACAAATAGGTGATCAATGCCTCCTCTTCTGTAGGGCATCGATCAAAGCAGGAATGAAAAGTGAGGGAACAAACACAAAGGAAATGAAGCTCCATTTTATTTCTCTGAAAGACAAACAATGTCAAGATGTTTTGGTCAATATGTTCAACAACTGTCAGCGAACAAAAGGCTGTATAACAGCCCTGACAACATCTCACCTTATAGAGAATTTCTGCACTCTGAATACCTTCTCTTTGAGCACACAACAACAAGAAGAAGCCTTCTGCAATTAATTGCCAGCAAATCAATAGCAAAGCGCTCACTAAAAATATGCACCAGTGTAGCAGTGAATTCAGAAGTTTCCACTGATATCTGAAGATCCAGTGCTCATTAGTAGCTGTTATGAGGTGGATGTATACATTGAATGCTGCTAACCTTGGGAAATCTGGTGTCTGTCAGGAGAAAGCAGTTGTTTGACAAAGGGATGCAATCTTAGCAGCAGGAATGTAATGGATAGAGTCAACAACTGCTATTAAATAAAAGCAATAGAATCATATTGAATGCAGCATTATACACAATATTTTTAAAAATCTCAATATCCCAATATTTTATGGACAGATATTTGGGCACAGAGCATGTGTAGTTCAAAAATATGAGTAAGTAAAATGCCAAAAAACAAAACAACAAAACAAACATGGAACAAGCTATTCTTCAAGTGTATGGGACATGAGCTGTTAGTGTGGCAAAATGCATGTGACTCAGTACACTATAATTCCTAAATCCTTGCACGACAACAAGTCAACTACAAGGAAACTGGTATTGCTATGTGCTACAGCTGGGTGAGCTTGAGGAGTGAAGTAGATTGTTCACACACCTCTGCAGGCACTCAATGCTCATCATGTGCTCCATAAATCCAACAGCAGCTAGGCAGAGGGTGGGTAGAGATGCGCTTAATTTATGAACCTGGAGCACCAGAGGTAAAAAGGAAAAGCACAAGGACGATGAAATAAAGTTGACACAGCTGTGACATACAGGTGGCGGTGAGTGTTTTGTGTGTCACGCTTTTATGCGTGTGTGTGTGTGTGCGTGTGCGTGCTGTGGATGAGCACCGCGATATGTAGGCTGGTGACGAACTGAGAAGAAAACTTGTCATCTCTAATGCTGCAGCGGGAAGATTGTGAGGCAGGCACTCGAGGAGGAGAGAGGAGAGGAGAGGGAGATGCAGTCTGAATTCAAGTATAAATCAGACGAAGGGTGTTGTGTGGCGTTCAATCACTGTCCCGAGGAGACAGAAATATCCACTGAAAAATCACAGTGATAGATGGGCTACGAGTGAGTGGACGCTTATATAGTACATGAGCGAGCTGTTAAACTCATTAGCCTCTGTTAGACTGCCTACCCACACAAATTCTCAGCTGTTCAAAGGATTCACAAGTGAGCAGACGTTAATTCAGTTATGGGGGAGAAACGAGATGTGGGTGTATCAGATCCTTCTGGTTCACTCAACAGTTGTTATGTGTACTCATCCAGAAACCCATACATCCCCGTGCTGCTTCTCCGCATGCGTATATGTCACAACAAAGCAGGTTCGTGCTCTGCATATTTCTCCTCGTTGTATAATAAAACTTAAAAAACAAAGTGCACTCAGAAGCTATTTAGCATGACATATCTAAACAGCTCAGAAGGTTAAATACATCACAGCAAAAAAAAAAAAAAAAAA
>VUQS01024468.1:2674-15958 GCA_015108495.1 Heterochromis multidens | reverse complement strand
AGAGGAGACAAAGCCAGAATCCCACAGAATGGAGGTTGTTTTAAGAAATGTATTTATAATGGAATAAAAATGTCAACATAAAAAAATAAAGCATAAAAAAACATAGCAGCCAAACTGAGTCATCTCTCTCAGTGGTCTCCCAGAGAAGGTCGCCCAGTGTTTCTGTGGGATTTGTTTTAATTCTTACTCTGCTGCTCTTTGTGCCTTCAAGGTAATTGGCAATCTCATTCCAACTACGCTTGATTTAGCACCCCCTGTAAATGTTTTCAGTGTTTAAGAAGTTAGCACTGAGAGCAGCAAGAGCCTTCAAACTCTCATGAGTTTCTCAGGGACATTCAGCAAATGGATAGAAATGCCTTTTATTAAAAAAAAACAAAAACAAAACATTAATGAAATGTGGGTCTTCTTTCTTTGCCATCTGCTTGGCAATTTGGCTTAAACCTGTTATTATAGAAAGAAATATAGAAAGTTTACATTAACTGTCTGTGAGAACCTTTTTTTTTTATCATTATGCTCACAACTGGGAATAAGTCCACATGGTATGTGTGTGTTTGTTTCCATTAAATCATTGCACACACCTAAGTGCACATCTCTTTGTTCTAATAACATAATCAACACCAAATGAGTTTACTGCTGCAATAATAAAACACACATTACTGGAAACCTCGATGATTATATTGATGATTATACTGTAAATACACACCTTCTGTGGGTCGTTAACACAGCAGTTTTTCACTGGAGGATTAGATGTACTGGCGCATTTAAAGATGTATAGAGTTTGTTACTGTGAATATGAAACTTTAAATCAAATGACAGAGTGAGTGTGTCTGATCAAAATATGTTCTTTCTATATAGGAACATAAACGCATTTAAACAGCAATGATAAAAGAGTATATGCAGGAATTTCCAAGCGTGAAAACCTGCAGATGAAAAAAGATGAAGACAGAAAGTGTTTGTGGCTAATAAAAGAACAAGAGAAGCTGCAGTGGTACCTTCAAGCTGTGATGAGTTGGCAGCCTGGTTCTGAGGGATGGTGATTGACAGAACCTGATGGGCAGATTTAAAATGATGGGCACATCAAAGATAAGCAAGAAGCGGAGCAGACAGCTGGATGACCGTTGATTCTCGCTGTGCAACAGTCAGGTTATCGTACAGAACTGGCTTCAAACCAGCCGGTACAGCAGGAAAATATGTCATATGTCTATGTAATCTGAGCAGAAAGTGAGCAGATTTTAAGACTCCTGTTGCTGGTGGTTGATTCTTGTTACTTCACTTCTGCAGTTATGGCTGATACGAAGCAAATCAAGGTAGCTAACTTTAATAACTCCAAATACTTTAGTAACAGTGAAAGGAAAAATAAGTGAATTTTAGCTCTTCCTGCGTCACTTTGCATTAAATATCCACCACGTTTAAGCCTGGTTAATATATTCTAAGTTTGGTTTGGGTTTTTGCAAAAATTATAGTATCAAAATGTCAGAGTGCATCCAGGCTGACTCCTCCAAGCAGTGTGTAAAACATCACTTTCAATAAAAGTTTAACTGCGCTGACATTTAAAAGAACCCAAGCCAACTGCCGATATAAAAATCCCTTTACTCTACCAAGGACTCTGTTTTTAGTTGGTTCTAATATATGCCGGGTTTGATACACATACTGAACATGTGAGCTGGAAAAAAATGATGTCTTATATCTTACAGGGGATATATTTGTAAGCAAGAGAGCATAAAGAGGACTGATGCAAGGACAATAAATGTGTCAAATATGGAGGACAGATGGAGGAGAAAGTAATGTCGGGACACAGAGGAGGGATGACATAAATGGATGTCTCTGTGCAGGTATGTCTATGTGCGTAGACATCGTGTTTTTAAGCAGGTATTCAAAAGAAAAAAAGAATTCTTTTAGTTCACTTGACTACCCTGGAACCACTTCAGAATGACTCATTCAGTGAGCACTGGCCAACACCTCTGGACATGCATCACTGTCTTTCAGAGATCCCAACAGTTAAAACATTTTTAATAGAATATCACTACTATAAAAGGAGTCTTTGTGTCCATATGTCTGTCTTTTTGTTTTCTATATTCAGATGAGTTTGCTGTCTTCTCAAGGCTGTGGTGCTTTCTTCAGCCACAAGATAATACTTATGGTTTTTGGCACTTTCAAAACAAAAGAATGTGAAGGTTGACCTTGCATTAGTCTGTTCATCTCCGCAGCTCTTCAGAGGCAATATACGTTCCTAGAGTAAATTGTCAGATAAAAAAGGACCTTGTTTAAAGTTTTTTTTTTTTTTTTTTTAACAATAGAATAACAATATTCAGTACTGATAATCCAACAGAGGACAGAAATAATTTAAAAAGGAAAGAAAAGAAACAGCACAATGATAAATGACTGAAAATACTGCATAGTACAAATGCCCCGTAGCTGTTTTTGTCTGTCCTGTTTTACACGGTACAGAGGGCCAGCAGGGACAGACCACAACGAGACAGACTCATCAGTTTTTCCTATGACCAAGGAAAAAGTTCACCCAAGGAGAGATTCCAAAAACTCACTGCTGGCGGTTGCCTCAGGGGTAAAAGAAAGTCCACAGCATTGTCCTGTCCTTCAAGAATAAGCTCCGGATGGCAGAATCAAAATGCCACATGATCTTTGATCCCTGGAAAGAAGAGAGGTGGCTGCTGGGAAAGGCAGTCCTGCTGGAATTGTGGGGCATTATTCAGGTTCACTGCTATTTGTGGTCTTGTCCCACTCTATGCTCTCCTCACTGTGAGTGGGAGATGGGAGGGCCCCTGGGGCCCCTGTGGGGCGCATCCTCAGTCCTTGGAAACGTCTGCACTCGGGGCAAATGCGGATGTGGCTGCAACCCCTCGCGACCAGGGCAGCCTCCTGCGCCAGTCTGTGGGAAAGGGGTTCGGGTAGTCCGGTGCCCCCGCACAGTTTTCCATTGCTGAGGCTGACGGCCGCAGCTCGTGCTCGACGTTCCTCCAGAGGTAAGGGCCGTGGCCGCAGCATCGATGCCGCCCGCCGGCGCCTCGCCTGCAGGCTGTCGCGACACAGAACAATCCCCTGGAGCTCCCGCAGCATCTCCTCACACACTGACTGCTGCAAAGACACACACAGGAAGAAAAAAGATAGGGCAGAGGGGGATAAGAGAGGGAGAGAAAGAGAGAGAGGCCAGACAACTCACTGACTGACAGACTTGATCAGGACAGACAGAGTGACATTACAGACACAAAACAGATACATTTCACAGTTATGCTTATAATCAGTAAATAGCATGAACAACAAAGAAATGGCTGGTGTAGACTGAACAACCAGCAGTGAAAACAGCAACACGTATAATACACATGGGATGTTAAATTTACTCTTCACATACACACATGTAGCACACGCAATTTTATCTCCTGGACTGGTGATCGAGTGATCTGCTGGGTATATACAAGGATATAAACTCAAATAATTACAATCACAGACATGACACTGCAGCTCAAGTGCAAGACGAGAGAAGCTCATCACCAATCCACACAAGCTGCACATGAACACTGTACAGATGCACACAGGTGTAAATCCAAATGCACAAATATGAACAGTATATATACAGACAAACACACACACACACACACACACAGGGTTCACAAGTTAGAGTGAGTCAATCTGTGCTGCTCCGAAAGAAGAAATCACATGAGTAGGATTTTGACTTTCTGAATGTTTATTGAGTTAAAATCACAGTGCCAAATAGTATTCAAGTATCTGTTAAAGAAATCACATCAGAAGTAATGATATCACTGCATGCACATTTTTCTCTGATTACTCAAGTCATCTTTTGTGGTTAACAGCAGTCCTCCCTCATGAATATCACAGGAGAGCTCCTTTCACTAACACTAAACTAGTCTCTGCTGTGATTGAAAAAGAAAAAAAAAAAAAATCTTCAAACAGCAGAACATCTGGATGCTGGTAACACTCATGTTGCTCTTTAGTGTTTACTCCAGATGAAGCTACATTGAAATGATATGATCATACTGGATTACAATACCATACATTTTCAGCATAATATTCAGCACTTTAAACTTTTCCCAGTGAAAAATACGTCTAAATTCCTTCTAAGCTTAGTAGAAATCATTAAAAAAAAACTTTTTTAAGTTGCAGGTTAATAGGTTGTAATCGTCCGCTCTGAGACATCAGGTGACATAATGCAGGTCTTTCTTCAGCCTCAGAGGACAGCTAATGTGCTGATGCAGTTTTAAATATTTGCATTATTGGCTGGTGATTGTGTTTCAGTATCAACACGAAACACAACTTTCAAATCATAGCGTGAAACTTCTAAGGCCTCACCGTGTCACGTGTTTCACGTGTCATTTCACATCATTTTGTTTCTTGTGGTAAAAACATTACTTTAAATAACCAACACTGTGTGACAAAGTTGTACTGATTCTTGGTCCTGACATTTCCAGAAAACTTTTTTTTTTTTTGCTTCCAAAACAAATCTGGCGCCCTTGCTTGAAGTCCATTTTTAAACACAAAGTTCTAGTTGACTGCCACAACTAGTCCACTACTGTCGATATTTCAGCCGCCGATGGAGAGAATGACATTTAGCTTTTTAACAATTATATTTTAAATAAGGTCACTAGATTAAGGCTAAGATAAAGATTTGCAGCACCCTGTAAACATGATGTAACTGAAACAAGATCTTGTTTTTTAATGTACATTTTGTATATTCTATGTAATATATGTATGGTAAGAATGGATACTCCTCTGCTATGAATAAAAAAATACGAGGTATTACTTTGGTTTGTGCTCATAACTTCCTGTCAAAGCTGTGCACTGTGGAAAAGCCTAGCAGCTCCGCGAGGGGGAAGGCGCCAGGGAGGGGAGAGGGAGACAAAGCAGATGCAGGTTAGATAGCCCTCTCTCACCTCATTTCCTGGTGTCTGCCTTAACATCCAGACAAACTCCAGCACTGCCATGAAGATTGCCACCAGCAGGCCACACACCAGCACCACAAAGATGCCGCCGATGTTCTCCATACCTAGACCTGGAGAGACGCCGGGATCGGGTAGGATAAATGATAAGTGTTTTCCGTAGCTGATGATTAACCAAGATTTGGATTTAACTGCAGAGACAAACCTTTAGCACGATGATCCTCCTCTTTTGGACACTTGCCACCATCCCACCACTTCCTCTTTAGGATCTCCAAACGATTGTCCTCTTGCAGTTTGAGGATGGCTAGGTCGAACTCATCACGGTACACTGACCCTGAAGGGAAGAGAAAAGTAAATGCACGAAGAGTTGCTCCGACGTAAAACTGTACTGTCGCACAAAAACAGAGAGTGACGTTTTCACGACTTCTTCTTCTTTATCCTCTTCTGGTTTGTCGTGGCAAATGTGAGAGCGTGTCACTTCATCACGCTTTGCCCGAACCAAGAAAAGAAGATTTCAAATCTAAGATTAAAGAGCTTACAATGATCTTCCAATGTTGTACAGGTCACAGCACCATCATCCACCGAAAAGACAGCTTATCTATCCTTTAAACATCAAAGGAATGGAAATTAATCTTGTTTACTTTAAGGTGTGTTTGACTCAACCTGAGATCAAAGTGGAAGTAAACCCCGGGTTTATACTCTCGGAGCAGCAAGCGAGAGTCGCACAGAAACAGTTTCACATTTCTCAGGAACAATATTTCAAATTCCCTCGCTCTTGTCCTCACTTCTCCCATCACAGCATGGCAACAGCTGCTCTATTAAAGTCTAGCATTAAGTCTCTCTTAGTTTCTCCCTTTTTGCATCATTTTGCCCCATGATAGCAGCTAATGGTTTGGCTTTGCTGAGGCTTTACTTTTTTATTCAACTCTCCAATGTGACGTTTATGGTGTATCCTCCAACTAATGCCTCTGCTCTTCATTCGCCTTCTTAGTGAAGCTAAGAAGGCGAATGAATTATACAGTACATTTAAGTGAAACCATCAGCTCTGTCCTCTGTTGACTTAATTTTACACTGAACTTCCTTTTCCCTGCACTTCTCCGACAAACTGGCTTCTGTCTCTGCAACTTATGTCAGATATTTCAACAGCTTGACCAAGTTTCCCTTTTTTCTCATCTGTCACTTTTAAGTCTTCTTGCTGCCCTCTAATTTTCCACACTTTGTTCTCCACTCACCCAGTGGCATGCCGATACCATAGCCCTTGGTGTCCAGCAGTCCTCCAATCTGAGTCAGGTTGCAGTTTCTCTGGCGGTAGTACTCATTCATCGTGCTCTCCAGCAAGTAGGCATAGTTAGAATTGAGGACACGGGCAATCCCCTCCTCTGTGCTCTTCACAAACACGCTAGGCTGCTTTGATTGCATGAAGTTCCACATACGCTGGTACGTCTGGTAGCGGGAGTTCTGCGCAGTTGTGAGAGAGGAGATAAGATCAGAAGAAACAGGCACAGAGAGTGAGAGACGGTTAGCAAAACCATCTCCACTTTTGTTGGTTTGGGGTGGTTTGTTTGACTTTTTCTTTTTTCACTGATGGACTGTTAAATCTGAGTGTTTTTTTTCTTTTCTTTTTTTCGTTAGCTCACCTCTTTCCCATTTGAGAAACTTCAAAACAGAAACTTCACTTAACATCTCCACCTGTCTTTTACTTTCTCTTAGCCTGTCTTCCCTGAGTTATTTAAGGTCCAGTGGACTTGAAAGCGCAAAGGAATACAAGGCTAATATCTCTCTTCCCTTCGCCCAGTATCATCCTTCACTGTCTCTCTCTCCTCTAACACCCTCTTTTTCTGCTGCTCAGTGTCTTTCTCTTTTTCTCGCTGAGGTCAAATCTCAAAAGATGAAAGAGGATAGCGTGGGACCTGGATGGGGCCCCATCTCCCCGAGGAGAAGGATATTGAATGGTTTTGGCAAAAAAGAGACAGGAAACAGATAAAACCTGTGGTTAGAGGAGGAAGACATAAAGGACAGGAGGGTGATGAGGAGGATAACTGATAGCTGATCACAGATGACCCATAGACTGCCACATGCTCTGAGGTGAGCCTGTGCTTACATATGTATGTGTGACTGATGATTTAGGAGAATAAACAATGTGTCATACACAGTAATGCGTGTAACCTCTAACCTGGAAGAAGGTCATCGTGGATCCTCCATGCATGGTGCCGTATTCTATTGCCGTCTGATCTGCCAAATCGTCTACTGACTCTATTGGTACCTCCATCCTCTGCACTGTTAGGAAGGCAGCCAGGTTGGCGGTGTAGGAGGAGATGATGATTAATGTGAAGGCCCACCTGTGTAGGAAAGGCAGCGGACAGGAACATATGTATTCACCTGCAAACGTATGTAAATGGGCAGGCTGACACATGAAGATAAATTATCTGGGTGGAGGTGTAGGAGGATTAAAATAACTGCACACCTGAGAGGAGAAGACATGACAGGATATTCAGTAGATGATATGGTGGATGGATTAATGGGTGGATAAAGTTTTAGCTGCAAAGGCAGACGGACACAAACGATGCCTCGTGTACACACATGCACAATCTCACCCTGGAAATCTGAAATTAAGCTTCAAGAATGTGTTACTGATGAACTGCGTTCCATGATGGAGAAATATGCACACTGCACTGTGTCTCTGCAGTGAATACTAACCACACTCCGCTCACACAACGGGTGGACAGAGCTCTGGGAGCAATGGTGGATCCTTGCTGCATGAAGCCCCCAACAGGGAACCAGAAGCTGTTGCCAAGTGAGTACTGGTTGATCAGCAGGTTGCAGCGTCCCTTTAAACAAGGGTGGGGATTATACCACTCATAAGGTGTCAGCCTGGGGGGGAAGAAAAAGACATTTGTATTAGACAGCAGAAACAGTCAACAGGGATATAGCCAGCAAGAGTGGGAATGAAAGTTAGATTATGTATTCTGATAAGAGCTAAACTCAAGAGACGGGTAGTTAAAAGAATGAAGATAGAAAGAGGAATGAAGGATGAGGAGAAAACAACTCAGTCAAGTGAGCACAAAGTCACCTTGGCTCTGCAGAGGGAGAACCAACCTGTGCTTCGCTGCTGCCTATTTAAACTGTGAGGATGCAGGGAGTGTAAATGGGGTGCTCAAATGTGGCTGCATGAAACTACAGATCTGTGGCAACTCGTATGTGCTGGGTTGAGCCAACAAGCTATGTGACTCTCATAACAAACACAGAATTTCCTTCTGAATCACAAATAATTACAAAAAAAAAATAGAAAGAAGTAAAAAAAAAAAAAACTTTAAATGACCCAGACATTTAACATATTCCCCACTTTGATCACAAGTGAAAAATTATTCTTAGTAAACACCTGAAAAATTGAGTGCATATATTATCTCCAAAACTGCCATGATCAAACCACCTCACCCAACATTTATAAATGATTTTCATATTTCACCATAGACACCTGCAGAGCTATCTTTATATTTGTAGGCCTAGGTACTTTTAATTTGATTCTGTAAGGTGCTGCAGAATTCAATTAGCATTTTCTTGCATTAAAGTGTCTTCATTAGATATAGTGTAACCTAGTAATATTTTCATTGCAAAGGAAATTATGATTTTCAGCAGCAGTTGTGGCAGTGCCATCCCTGACCAGCAGGTGGCAATGTGATGCTAGAGACCCACCACTGGTAGGAGAACATCTCTTTCTCTGTGATGTTGAAGATCAACCACAGAGGCTGAAGAGAAGCGAGAGAATAGACACCTGTTTCCTCCTCCGTATTTTGCCTGAAGAAACCTTTTTTTTGTGCTTTTACTCTCTGTACCCAGTCTATCTATTTGCCTCGTTCTTCTCCTCTCTCTCTTCTCTGTACAGACTGTATTTTACGGTTGAGCTCCTTACCTGGCCACCAGAAAGAGAATGCAGCTGACAGCCAAGTAGGCCAGAAGCATGAAGAGCCAAACACCCGGTGAGAAGGGATCCAGGAAGGAGAAGTAGCCTGGCCTACGTCCCTGAAAGACAACACGCACACAATGACTAGTCTCGTCGGAACAAGTAACCATCTGATTCCATATAAGTCAGCTCAGCTGTTAAAAGCACATAAACCTGACAAAATGTGGCATAAACTAAAGAAGGAAACATTTAAAAAGTGAAGTGTTGCTGAATTGCAGTGCTGCTTCCTTTTCCCCAGCCCAATTTGGTCTGTGTTGACCAACATTTACTGGTGCCTGTGTAATTTGGAGAAGATGGAAAAGGTGACTGTGACCGCAAATAAACGGATTTTGATGCGATAAGCATAGAGTTTTCCTGTCCTAAACTGATAGCACTTTAATTATATGAATCTCATTTGCATGTAAACATTCAGATCAGCACTGTATGAAAGCGCAAACTCAGTCTCCCATGAATTGTCAATAGAGTGGCAGAGGCCTGTATGATAATACAACATCACTGATAAGAGGTTTTATATCCCAGATTCCAACACTGAAAAAAAAAATTCTGACAACTTTCAACAAACTGTGATAGATAAATTATTAGGTCCAGTCATATAGAATAATCAGAGGTCAAAATTAATAAAAGACAAAAGCCACTATTTTTACTCTCCACAAAGCTGCATGCAGTAGAGAGAGAAAGGTCAAATAATCAGCGAAACCATTACAGCTACATTAAAGAGAAATTCATTTCAATGACCTATAGTTGACTTGCAGTATGACTGGGAGTGTACAGTGTATGCAGGGGAAAAAAAAGGGGGAAAGAGATTAATAGCTCTGGCTTTGGGCAAAAAGGCTAGTTTTGCCGAAGCAGCTATGGGCTGTTGTATATAAATGTGCATCGGTAACCAGGAGATAACATGGCTAAAATGAGGTTGGCAGCCGGTAGACCGATGGGAATATAGGGCCTAATTCCTAATGTTTCATTATGCAACATTGTCCTCTAAATGAAACCAATTACTGGTGAACCAGAGTCAGAATGATTGCGCCCGCTTGTTTATATGTGTGTTTGTGCCTGCTCATATTTCACACGTGCACGTTAAGCCTACACCCTGCCTGACTGAATGTCAGCAGGGGAATATTAGCCATTTACACACAAGTGCACGTCCACCGTCTGTTAATGACTATGAAATGGAGGTGGTTGTCAGGGCCAGCAGGACGCTTAGATAATGGAGGTGATCAAACAACCAACTGTCCAAGTGTTGCTATGAGAGGGACATGTTTAGTCATGTAGAAATTCCTCATTGTCCATTTCTGTGTCAAAGGCACCACTGTGGAGTCCACCTGAACAAGCCCAAATTGCATTTATGCAAAAAATACTCAATTAGGTATTCCTGCCAGACCTCCCGCATGCCAAAACGCTGCAGTAATACATTTCTGAGGCTCTCTAAAATTTAATTTGAGGCAAAGAGGTTGAAATTATTTTGGTGGGCATTTGTTATGATAAACGAATCCCCATTCAGAGTTGTGCGGAGATGAAAATTCATTAATGCGTCTGTAATCACTTGCATATTAGCCTGACTGAGTAAAATAGGAGTGGTGCAGAAAGCAGGAGTAGGGGAGAGAGAGTTGCACAATAATTTTTAGCAAGATTCAAATCAGCCTGCCAGTCATAATGTATGTCAGTCTATCTATGGAGTGTAATTGCTTATGATGATGATGATAGCTGTCTGAAAATAGCACAGTACAGCACTGAAACACACAATGGCCATTTCAAAGGTAGATTAGTGTTGTAAAGTGAGCATCACTACCAGGCTGCCTCTGGTTGGCACTGGCATTATTGGAGTAACAGCAGTATGTGCTGACATGAGTCCTTCTGTTTGCTGGTCCAGTTTGATGCATGCTGAACCAGCGCTTTGTGAACTGCTGGCCCTGCTTGTCCACATGTTAAGTTTTCACCAAGGTGCGATTATTAAGATGAAGATTACTGCAGAGACGTGGGACTCCCGTGCTAACAGATGGCGGAGAAATGAAGGTGCAGGAGAGCAACTCAGAAATAGAGACGGAGAGAAAGGTAGGAAGAGACAAAGATTACAAGGACAACAGGAAAACAGTAGGAGGTGTTCTGCTTAGAAAGCTTGACTTTGGTGCTTTTATGTATTGGCTGAGTCTAAGGGACAAAAGCATTTTTTTTTAGAAGTTAGAAACTGGAACAATCCATAGTAGGAGTAGACAAATTAATGAGCACACAAAGATTCAGATTGGCTAAATGGAAACTGCATGCAATGTTTTAAGATCTGTGTGCACATTTCCAAAGATAGAACGTTTATCTAGATTTTTTTTTCTGTATTACAAACATTTTAGATCAAAGTAAGCACTAGAAAGAGCAAGCTTAATGAAAATCTATTTAATGATGATCTTGTGACATGGAAAAACATGATGTCTGATCACTTGACTGAAACTCTACTCAGCTCTGCAGTGTTTTAACACCTTTCAGGTCAATGCTTTCATTTTATTGTGGCAACTTCACTGTTTTGGTTCGTTCTCACTGCTCTTAACTACCTTATTTCGTCTCTGCTCCTGTTCTGATAAAGAACCACAATAGCAGAGCATTTAGCAGCTAAGGAGCCATATTTCACCCCGAGGAGTTGGTGTGGACCAAAACAGGGTAAAAGCAACAAGAACTGGACTTACATTTGACAAATTGCTGGAAAGGGAAATCCAAGTAAATGCTAATGTTACTCTGGACCTGTCGGATGAGTAAATAGGCAGCTGTTTGCTAACATATTGGATATATCACTTTTATCAGGTGCTTAATATGTAAACGCTTGCTGTGCTGCCAAAAGAAATCAATCAAGACAGGTTCAAAATTGCTTTGCCACAAACTCCTATGTGAACCACTAAACATTGTTTGAGCAGTAGTGCCTCATAGGGCAGGGTAAGGAAATTATAAAACAAACAGTACATATACATCCTTCACAAAGGAACCCAGAAGTACCTCCCAGTCTTTAAACAGCGATCTCATTTAGCTGGTCCACTCTCTTTATTTTGGAAGATGAGTCTGTGTGTGCATGACAGACTGTCAGCACCTATGTGTTTGTGTGTGTGCCTGTGTTTCTAATCTTGTCAACAGCTGTCTAAGCTGTCAGTCATCCACAGCAGGGCAGATACAGTACGTGCTTGGGCAACTGCACAGGGAGCACCCACCACTCAGCACAGAAAAGCACAATGACTGCTGGCTAAGGAAAGCACAGCATCCATGACTAATCCAGTAGTCACTGTTAAATGGAAGATATACACTGGACACTTTATGAGGTACACCTTGCTAATACTGGATTGAACCACCTTTTGCCTGCAGAACTGTCTTAATTCTTCATTACGTAGATTCAACAAGGTGCCTGAAATATTCCTCAGAGATTTTGGTTCATATTGATATGCTAGCATCACTCAGTTGTTGCAGATTTGTTGGCTGCACATCTATGATGAGAATCTCCCGTTCCACAACATCCCAAAGGTGCCCTATTGGATTGAGAACTGGTGACAGTGGAAGCCATTTGAGTACAGTGAACTCATTGTTGTGTTCAAGAAACCAGTTACTCAGGTAGGCTGTGATGTTTAAAGATGATCAGTTGGTACTAAGGGACCCAAAGTGTGCCAGGAAAAAATCTTCCACACCATTACACCACCACGAGCAGCCATGAACCGTTGATACAAGGCAGGATGGATCCATGCTTTCATGTTGTTTACACCAAATTCTGACCCTACAATCTAATATGGCAGCAGAAATCAAGACTCATCAGACCAGGCAGTGTTTTTCCAATCTTCTACTGTCCAGTTTTGATGAGCCTGTGCAAACTGTAGCCTCAGTTTCCTGTTCTTAGCTGACAGGAATTGCACCCAGTGTGGTCTTCTGCTGCTGTAGCCCATCTGCTTCAAGGTTCAATGTGTTTTGCATTCAGAGATGTGCTTCTGCACACCTTGGTTGTAACAAGTGGTTCTTTGAGTTACTGCTGCTATGTGATTGGCTGATTAGATATTTGCGTTAACAAGTAGTTGAATAGGTGTATCTCACAAAGTGGCCGGTGAGTGTAAATCTGGGAAAGACTCCAAAACTAGAAAATAATTAACAAAGTAATAGTAGTAGTAGTATTAGTAGAGTACACCAAGCACCAAATGAGATGTTTACTGGATGAGTGTCTCTTCACAACATAAGCATTTGCTGCCATATTTGAATTATTTTTATCAGAGTCAGGGGTATCATTTTATAGAGGTTTTATCGCCATGTTAACATGATATATAAGGCATGAGGCAAATCGCAGGAAGTAAAAGAATGCACTTGTGGCACAGAGGGCAAAACATCCTTTAAGACCTGCTTTTATGAGTCAATCTCAACAAATAAAATAGTGAAAAATGGCTGCCTTTTTTAGTAGGTATGTGT
>VUQS01024466.1:6980-19761 GCA_015108495.1 Heterochromis multidens | reverse complement strand
GTCCAGTCTTATTGATTCTGCTGCGGCACCTAAAGTCTTTATTAGTTGGCATATAATTTCCCCCCTGGCTTGGCCTGTGAAAATGAGCTACAAGCTTGGCAATGGCCCATGGCCAGGCACCGCCTTCATGAAGAATAGGCAAGTAGCAAAGGGCCAAGCCATTACCATATCACAAATTGACTGTGCTTGACAAGATCATTTTAAATTGAAAATAAGACTTTTTTTCTTTTTCAGCCAAATGAAAACATTGTAAGAATTTGGATAGATAGGCTGAATGGAAGGATTAATGATCAAACAAATACATTATCTTGTTTACTTACAATAATTCAGAAATGTGTAGCAAGCTGTAAATGGCAAAACTGTATATACATGCATTGAATTCCGCTGGTCAACCACCATGCAGGGCCACTTACATTTGTGGCCTCTTTTATGACAGGTATGATACAAACATAGATACAAATCAGGCCGTAATCAGTGGAATCCAACCTCTCTTCATTTACCCATTTCAGCACGAGTCTGCACTTTAATACAGTGTTTAGCAAACAGTATACTATCATCATTAAATTGACTGGTGACAGCTTATAAGCTAATATCCATTTCAATGACATCCTAAAGCATGCCATCACTGGCAATAATTACTTCAGTAGGTTCTTTGAATGAAAATGTAAAGGCCAAGCTAATTATATGGAGCCTGAACATATTGATCCAGTGGGACAAGCTTTTTAATCATTGGCCTCATACTGATCAAATGTACTTGGCCATTGAAGTCGATCTGTCAATAACATTTCAGGTCATATGCTCTACTTGGACAGGTTTGCTCCTGCAGCAGAAGTCTCCTTTCAAAGGATGTGGGTTCCATACTTTACACAGTCATGAGCTGAATGTCATCTTGATTTAAATCTCCTCTTTTTCATTGTAATGAAGAGTAGTTTTACAGCTTCCCCCTGTTTCGTCTGCTAATGTGAATACAAGGGGATAGTAGTGGAAAACTTTTGTCCTTCAAGCAGCAAGCTGAAAAGATTTAAATTATTTCACATGAAAATGCATGTAAGAAGTTTTCCGCCTTCTTACTCAGTGCCTTGCTGACCTTTACTAAATTTGGTCTGCTATTGCTCTCTTCCTGACAGTTCTGCTCATTATTTGTCTTGCTTAACTTTGCCCTCATTTTTTCAGTGCCATGCACTTTCAAATCAAGTTTCCTTTGAATGAATTGTTTGATGCTAATAAGTCACCAGAAGACTTTGATGAAAAGGAGGAACCTGAGTAACTTTGTATTCCCTCTGAGCACAAAACTAATTTCCTTTTAATTGATAGCTTTCAGCCTGACTGTTGCTCATTTAACAGCTTGATATATCTCTGTTTAAAAAAAGAAAAAACAGCCTGGTTTAAGATTTTGTGCTGTTTCTGAGATATTAAGTAGCAAACACAACAGACTTTAGATGATAATTTGAACAATACAAATTGTTTTATGTTTCATGATTTGATTTTAATTTTCCTCTATTATGCATGTAGAAATGTAAAGATACCGTTCAGTTTTGTCATGTCAGACATGACCTTTTCCACAAACAATCTTTTGTTTGTTTGTTTTGGGGTTGCTTTTACATTTAATCATACAAATAATTTGTGTCTCGTGCAGTCTCATTCTCCAAGCTAGGCTGAGAGGGCAATGGTCAGCAAGCAGCATTATGGCTTCATGCCAAAAAAGAGCTCTACAGATGTGATGTTTGCTTTGAGAGTGTTGATGGAGAAGTTTAGAGAAGGTCAGAAGGAGCTTTACTGTGTCTTTGTGGATCTAGAGAAAGCATATGATAGGGTGCCAAGAGAGGAACTGTAGTACTGCATGAGAAAATCAGGAGTGGGAAAGAAGTATGTGAGGGTGGTGCAGGACATGTATGAGGACAGCGGTGAGGTGTGCAGTAGGAGTGACAGATAGGTTCAAGGTGGGGATGGGATTACATCAGGGATTGAGCCTCTACTTGTTTGCAATGGTTATGGACAGGCTGACAGATGGGGTCAGGAAGGAGTCTTTGTGAAATACGATTTCCATAGACAACATTGTGATCTGTAGTGAGAGTAGAGTGCGGGTGGAAGAACCTGGGGAGGTGGAGGTATGCTCTGGAGAGAGGAGGAAAGTGTGTGAATGAGAGGGAGACAGGTGTAACAATGAATCTGCAAGGAGTAGAGGTAATGAAGGTAGATGAGTTTGAATACCTGGGGTCAACCATCCAAAGCAACAGACAGTGCACAAGAGAGGTGAAGAAAAGATTGCAGGCAGGGTGGAGTGGGTGGAGACGAAGTCTCAGGGGTGATTTGTGGCAGACAAATTAGATTGTAAATTGACAGGATTAGAAATGAGTATATCAGAGGGACAGCTCAGGTTGAGAGATTTGGAGACAAAGTTAGACAGGCAAGGCTGAGATGGTTTGGACATGTGGAGAGAAGAGATAATAAATACACTGGACAAAGGATGCTGAATATGAAGCTGCCAGGCAAGAAGAAAAGAGGAAGACCTCAGAGAAAGTTTTTGGATGTAGTTAAGGAGGATATAGAGGCAGATGATCAATTGTAGCAGCCCCTAAAGGCAGCAGCTGAAAGAAGAAGAAGAAGAAGAAGATACAATCTCATACTTCCCTAAACTTATGAGAAACAGCAGTCCAATGTCCAAGGTTTAATAAGCTCGCAGGTAGTTGTGGTCAGAAGTACATACACTCATTATGGGCATGAATGTCATGGTAATTTTGGGCTTTTAATGGTTTCTTTAAAATAAATTGAAACAAACTGAAACATGTGCAGCCAATTCTTGTTCTTTTTTTTGCTTTGTTTTTTAAGTCATTAAAGATGCGTGCCATACAATCATTCCATCCTGGAACAAAAATACTTCAAAGAAATAATTAAAAGCCAAAATTACCATGACATTCATACCCATGATGAATGTATACAAACTTCTGACCACAACTGCATATACCTTGCTAACTTGAATTACTGTTGTATCACATGAACATTAAGAGACCTTAGTTAATTTCATTTTTAATTCCATGCTATTTTTGGCATGAATGGTTTCAATAACACAAGACAAATGGAAATGGTAAATGGAAATGATGTTTACTCAAAGATGTTTGAACATATATACAGCAAGAGTTTATCAATGTAAGAGTATTAAAGTCCTTTAAATGTCTGTAATTTCACATAGTATGCTGCTCATACTTTCTCCTATTACATTAGTGGTGCCTCCTTTGCAAATGCAACTGTCTGTGGTATGTGTTTTATCTGTTTGACTGAGTGCATATGTGATTAAACATGTCTGAGATGTTGTAGTGTGCCATATGTGAGCTTATTCAAGTGAAATGGAAATTATATGCATATGTGCATGTCTAGGAGGACCCTGCCCGTGTCTCAGCAGGCCACTGGTACACTGGCTCCAGTCTCTGGCAGCTGTCTCTCTGTATGTCCCTGTTTCTGGTGACAAGGTGGTTCCTTATGTCATATCATTGTAATGCCTCAGCGCTCCGACACCAGTCTTCTGGCTCAGCTCTGCACACTGAGACTGGGTAGATCTCCCCAAAGAAGGAAAATGCTCCAGAGATAAAAACAAGAATGCCTATTTTTGCACCAGACCTGGGAGATGTTGAATGTGCATCTGCAGGCATGCGTGTGTGAATTTGCATGGCTGAATGTGTGTGCTCTCTCCTGTATCATCCCTCCAGTATTTTGGCATAGCTGTCTCCAAAGCTCACAGCTCACAGTGGGATAAGCCAGAAAAGAAAGGAATTCACTTCTATTTCTATATTATCTTCCCCAAGGGCATACTGATATAATGAATACATCATTCTGTTATCTGGAGTGAGCGGTATACTTGCCAACTGGACTTAAACGATTTCAGGGAAGTTTCACATTAAAAAACATGTACAGTCCTTCTTTTGTACTGTACACTTAAGTAGTTTATCTGTGGTCCTCTGAATTTCTTCTAAAGAGTAGCACTATGTCAAGGTGATCTTGACTGTTTGTGTGCATGTGCACATGATGAGACAAAAAGTTAGTCTTTTGAAAGTGGAGTCATATCAAGGCTCATTTACTGATAAAACAATTGAAAGCTTAGCTTATTCTTTGCCCAGACAAAGGTGTGACTTAGGCGTTCTCCCTTAGCTTCCTATTAAAGTGGATTCAGGGAAGAAGGCATTAGAGATTTACTGAATTTGCATGTGCATGTGATGTTCACTGCAGTGCACATTCAAAAAAAAAGAAAAAATCATGATCCCAGCGCATACATTTTTTAGCTTTTCAGTTCATATTCAATTACCACTCTCTAATTTTGCTCAATGGCTCTTATTTACATGGTCAGTTTACTATGAAATTGTTTATTTCTCTACCTTTCTAAACTTTTCTGCATACTACAAACCTTATCTTGTGACACAGAATTTCTATTTACATACAAATTAAATTTTGATAAAAGCTTTTAAAAGCAAAGTAGTCATCTGGTGTGAAGAGGCAATGGATGAGGGGGTAAACCTCTGAGAAACTGGCCCTCTGGGAGGGAGAGGACTAGAGACTGGGACACCAGGCAATTCATCAGTGACCGAGAATGCTGTGATCCGCAGCAGCCACCAGCATGCTAATGTTCTTCTCTTGACTGGATATGTCACTCTTCTTCCTGATGTTAGTGCATGAGGGTGCTAGTTTAATCTCATATAACAGATGTTTAGAGGATGACTATAGAATTGAACTTTCCTTGTTGCACTGATGAACATACTTATCACTTGAATCATCAATGTTATGTGAGAGCTTACTGTGAGAGCTTACTCAAGAAAACAGTGGAGTTTCTCACTATTTGGCTAATCACAACCCTTAGCAAAAGGCAACATGAATATGAACATGTGAATTCCGGAACAAGAATCTGTTTGAGTCAGATTGATGCTGAGTCTCAAAACTTGCCATACAATCAGACATAAAACACAGTATTCCTAGAAATGGCAGTGTTTAATTGCACTAAGCATGAATGCTAAGATACAAATGTTCACAATGACAGACACACCATGCACTTTTAGAAGAAACACTAAACCAACAGTTGTACATCAAAATCACTGAGAACTATGTGCTTCAGCAAATTAATGTTGATTTTTGAGGTGTGGGGAGGCCAATCCATGACTGATAGTGTTCCAATGTGTTTTTCTATCCAGGTATGCTTTTACTGCATTGGCAGTGTGTTTGGGATCATTGTCATGGTGAGAAATGAAGCTGTTGACAATTAGACACTTTCCAGCTGATATTGCATGGTGGATCAAAGTCTGATACTATATCTGGTACTTTTCTGAGTTCATGATTTCATCAATTTTGACAAGACCAACACCACTGGCTGAAATGGAGCTTCAAACCATGACAGTACCTCAACTATGTTTTACAGAAGGCTGTAGACACTCTGTTGTACCTCCTGACCTCCTCCATACATATTGATGACAATTTGAACCAAAAATGTCAAATTTGGATTCATCACTCCATAAGACAGGTTTTCAGTCCAGTTCTTGTGCCATACATCAGCCTTTTCTCCCTGTTTCCCTTCCTTAAGAATGGACAGCTACTCTTCCACTGAGACCTTTTCTGATGAGGCAAACAGTAGATAGATCATATGCATATGAGCCATATGCATCTCTCAGGTACTATGTCAGGTCTTTGCTTGATTTTTCCTATTTCGTAAGGACATGACTTTCAGATACTGCACATCTGCTACAGATAGATTTTTAGGCTTGCCCCTTCTTTTGCCCTCCATTTGTCCTGTTTCCTCAAATGTTTAAGGACAGATTGCACATTATGCTGAGATATACGTTTTTGACTAATAGCTCTTTAGGAATCACCTTGTTGGTGAAAAATAACACTAAAATACTCAAAGTTTTTGTAAATTCAGCTCAAGAAATGGGAGTTAATTATGTCTGCGCCTAAAGATACAATTTAAAATTCTTTACTGAGGTGTCTGTTATGTGTAGACACAATACTGGTTCATCCCTTGAGTTAGGTGCCCTTTTTTATGCTTGAATGATTCATAGGTCAGTCTTAAGTGGCTTAACAAACAAAAAAAGAAATGGTTTGGTACAAGGATTGGACTGAAAAAAGGAGCCAATGTTCAAAGAAAAACTTTGAAAGACCTTCAGAAAGCCTGGAGAACTTTTGCTCAAGACCACTTTAAAAATTACAAGAAAGTCTGGCTCCCTGCAAAATATAAAGAAATGAGGGGTGGCTTGAGACTTTTGCACAATACTGTAGATATTTTTGTAACTTTATGTCATAAATAAACAGAGTAAGTTAAGATTTATTCCTCTCATCAGTCTTTATTTAGGTAGTAAAAAAAACTAGAAAAAATGCTGAGTTTCCTCTAACACTGTGTCAACTAATTAAAAAATATATATACCCATTTGTTTTTTTCTTAAAATAAAACATTCAACACAAAGTAACCTATTATTGTTCTTTGGATTTTCTTTTCTTTTCATTACCTTGGAAGTGTACTGCAGAGCAATTTTCACCAGATTTCCTTTTCCTTTCCTTTTCTGGTCAACTTCAGCTGAGGCTGACAAAGTCAAATGTTACCCAAGACATCACATGCTGAACACTGATTATGACTGCTTGAGGAACACTTGAAATTGTCCCCACTTGACATCTGCCGGTCTCCTATTGTAGTGTGATCCTGTTTCCCACTTGAGTACAAAAAGTAATCTCACAACACATGCAAGTCTCACACATTTCCAAAACACCCATTAACACCCTTGTTTCCAGTGTAAGCACGCCTTATGAGTGGCTCAAAAAAACAAACAATGAAAAATTTTCAAGGTGTTTTATTGGTGCTCCATTTTTCCTGATCCAGTTCCACTGCTACTTGAAGCTTTTCTTTAATCAAAAGCTGAACCTGCTCTTCATGACTTAAGATCACTTAAGATCCCAGTTACATAAAGCCGAAGTCTCCAAGTGCATTTCCATGTCAAAGGAGTCCCTGCACAGTCTTTCCTCTCAAGACCCTCTTGAATTAAAGGACTGATCAAACTACCTATAAAGTATAATTGAACAACATTCACAGATGCTAGTGCTAGTTTACAGTAATTACACTTGCTGGGTTAGAGAGCCAATGTGGGGTGCATGGTGGGCCAGTGGTTAACACTGTCACCCCACAGCAGGATGCTTCCTGGTTTGATTCTCCAGGTTGGCTTGGGCATATCTCTTTAGAGTTTGCACGGTCTCCCTGTGCACGTATGGATTTTCTCCAGGTACTCTGGCTTCCTCCCACAGTCAAAAGACATGCATGTTAGGTTAACTGGTAATTCTAAATTGGCCATGGATTTGAGGTAGATAAAGTGTGTAGAATAAAGTGCTCTATATATGTATGAATGTATGATTAAATGTGATTTGTAGTCTAAAGAGCTTTAAGTGGTTTATAAGACTAGAAAAAAATGGTATATAAATGCAAGTGCATTTTATTTTGATTTCACTTAGAACTTTTTATGACTCCATGTTCCACATTGGTATTCTGTTCAAGTCTAGATAAGACATTCAGAATGCAGAGGACGAACACAAGACAGGATTTATGAGAATTTGCCACATTTTGCATCACTCGTTTACTCAACTGCTTTGCAATTATGTTACCAGTAGGAGCTTTATAAAACAGTGCAAGTGTTTTGGCCTAAAGCAACAAATCCTACACGATTCATTAACATTCTGCAAAGATGATGGTATTATTGCTTTTTGCTTCAGACTAATCAGCGTAAAGAAAGCAAAACAAAACAGAACACACCACGCTGAGAACTTTGTGCAGAAAACAAATATGCAGACATGAGAATTATTAACAGTTTACTCATTTTTAGGCCAGTCAGACAAAATGTCAGCTTTCCTTTCACCGAAATTAGTTGACTTTATTCTGTAAGGACCGTGAAGATCAGTACAAACATTTTTTGGATTGGATTGGTCTTTTTTTTTCTTTTACTTTTTTAACTTAACTCCTCATAAATCACTTGAGTGAATACAAAGCCATCTGAATTTGTTACAGTTGATAAATGCACTCACTTCTTGGACAACTTGCAGTGAACCAAACTAGATGGCTTGACACAGATGATTATGTATAAAGCATGTGATATGCAAGATTTTGCTCAAATATTAGTAAAGATTTTAATAAAGAGTAGCCTAACATATTAAATTACATCTTGAAATTGATAGGTTTGTAGTCTGATAAGCTATGACCTTGTCCATGTGTTATTCCTGCCCACACCTTTACAAACCTCATTCAGTTGTATGGATCTGGAGTAAATAAAAAGGGAGTGGGTAATCAGATTGTTCAGCCTTTCCTATTAAGTGATAAGAAGGCCATCTACTGACAGGTCTGCATGTTGAGAGACTTTCTATTGACAAATAAAACATGGTAAATCCAATTTCTCTCTACTGCATTGTTCTTCATCAAAGGCAGCCTAGAGGTGAGGGCTATATAGTAGAATGTCTAATGATGTGTGGATCCAATCAATCCATTTCTGCAGTTGCTTTTCTCAACAAACTAAATAGACTGGGGCTTTCATTTTCCATCTGTACCAACATATTGTGTTAACATCTCAAGAAAATAAAGGCATTACAAGTAAACTCACTGTGTAACTACATGTATAGAAAATACAAGGAGGGGAAAAATATCCAAAAACAATATCGAAAGTAGACACACAATGTCTTTTGCCCTTCCTTTGGACATTTTCCAAAGATGATAACAAATGCTCTTTTTCACAAATATTTTTTGAAAAATCAAAAGTAATATTGTTTGAAAAATCATTACAGTTGATTATTTAAAGCTTATGTGGGCCTATTTCACTCCCATTTGTGCATTGCTCAGGACAACTGTCACTGACCCTGAGTGAAGTTTAGTGGATAAAGGGCTTCTGCTCCTGTTTTGGCATTTTATTAGCAACTTGGTCTTATTTGGATGGTATCCATGTTCTTTTTCCACTTTTGCTGCACCATCCATCCATCCATCCATTTTTTTCCACTTATCCTATTCAGGATTGCATGGGAGCCTATCCCAGCTGGTGCACCCTGGACAGGTTGTCTACCGTAGGTCTAACACATAGACAGACAACCATTCACCCTCACATTCACACCTACAACCAATTTAGAATTGCCAGTTAAACTAATGTGCATATCTCTGGATTGTGGGAGGAAGCCAGAGCACCCTGAGAGAACCCACACTTACATGGGCAGAACATACAAACTCCACACAGAAAGGCCCCAGCTGGCTGGTGGATTAGAACCCAGGACCTTCTTCTGTGAGGCAACAGTGCTATACACCACACTTCCATGCTGCTTTTGTTCTGAATTGTATTTTAAGTGTAGAGAAATAGTGAGAAAGTATAATTTTTCTACAAATCTATAAACAAAATATTAAACATGTAAGAATGAATCATATGGATTGACTAAATGTTCCTTGTATTTTATCCAGCATTAGCTAGCACCTTAAAAAAATACATGCAAAGACCTATAGTTTTTTAAAATGTTTTTTCATCTTATTTCTACGTTTGTTGGCCTATAGTGGAGGTTCTGAGTTTAAGGTGTGCACCATTGACAGTGTTCAAAACTATTAATGATAAATTGGTTGCTAAGAATAAAGTACTCCTAGTGCATTTCATGGCTCTGCAGGCAGCAGATTTGACTTTGGGCTGAAGGACTCATCCTTGGTTTTAAGGTCAGTAGCCCCTGTTGGTCTGTCGGCCTTAATCACCTTCCACATTAGCATGTTGGCACTGCTGGGAATTGATCGCCTGCCTGCGCTCCTTATGCGTTCTGGCCCTTGTTCAATCACACATGTCAGATTCGAATCGACTGTAAATTATTTGTCTTAGAAGTGGAGGAGAAGCATACCAACCCTCTTAATCAGTGTTATAAGTGAGAACATTGGTAATGGATCGATTCCTTATTCTCTCATTACAGCTTTTCTATGGGGGAGCAAGTAGAGCTACACCAACTAGAGATAGATATATCCATTACAGCCACACTTTGTTGTTAACACAACTTTCATTTAATTTCCTTAGGAACTTAATTTAGACTTTCTGGTATAATTGTCTGTCTTTAAATTACATCCATATAGGGAGTCTCAGTTTAGAAGGTGAGACTTTGTGCAGCCAACAGAAATTAAGCTGGAAAGTGATATTTGTATAATGAAATTAAGTCTCCCTATAGTCCTGGGCAATGCATTTCGTAACATGTAACTTATTTTGAGAGTTTCTTGAGAATTCATTTGCAAAGTGCTCTTTTATACCTCCACACATTACTTGGCATTGATTTTGACAGTCTCAATGTATTTTAGCCCCTATATGGATGTCTCACCATCTGCTGCATTTCAGCTCTGTAATTCAGCCTACATATATCCACCTGTCAAACCTGCACAGGTTTAGACAGGCTTCCTAATTCATTCACATATGGCTTAATTCCTTCCAAATTATTTTTTAGGTAGTGTGGAGAAATTGCCCATGCAGTTAAAGGAGAAACATTGACTACATTAAATGCTGTTAGCTACATGCATGTTGTTATGTTTTGCTTTATTTGGGGTGTCTTCTCCACACCATGTGCTCTTCTGTGCATACATTGAAATGTATGCATTATATATTTCAGCATGTAACATAGAGTACACTTTGTATATTTTAATGAATGATTTACATGATTATGTATCCTAGTGTATTAAAAGTTTTACTAAGAATCAGCTAGAGCTGACAGTAATTAGATCCTTCCATACCAATAATGATACAAAAAAAGGTGTCACTTTCCTTTGTATAAGCATGACTGTTTGTGTTTGCAAAGTGCCACCAACAAATAATCACAGAATTGCAGAAGCAACACAAAATAGTTATTATGTAATGTAATGCACATGCAAATTAACCAGAATAGTTTGATTCAAATAACTTTTATGACAGAAATCATATGTATAGTGCAATACTGTACAGCCACTTGCATCAAACTAATGGAGAAACCTCTGTAACAATCTTACATACACATACATTTACATATTAGGTAATTATTTTAGATTTTGCAGAGTTAGAGGAGTTTGAAAGTCAGCCAATTATTTTAAATGACTTCAGAGTATAAATTTAGATCTATGTGGAAAAGATCAGAAATGTGTACAGACAGGATAGACGGTACTGTGAAATCCCATTGTCAAAAGATTACAAATAAAAAAATAGAGCGCAGATGAAGTGCATAGACAGAGGTATTTATCTGAGAGAAATAAATGACTCTGTAGACTGTTCAGCCAGTTATGAATGCAGTACTGACAGATTTTTAAAGGCATTAAAACTTTTATGTGGTATAGCACAACTTTGCACTGCACACATGTATAGGCTTATTAAAATAAAAGCAAAAAATCACCTCTTACATTATTATTTTTATTTATGAGAAGTAAGATTCAACAAAGAAAAAAAATCTTATTACTCATTCTTGGCAAGCTGGCAGAAATACTAGTAAACAATTCATTGACATGAATAAAACCTGTGCGTATTAATGTGTTTTCTTACCAGTTCTTTCTGTTCCTCTTTCATAAACTGTCTAGAGTACCTGTGTACTCCATAATTTCAAGGATCATGTCACTGTGTTCATAGCAGAGATGAATTTAAATGTCCATCAGGACATTCTGTGACAGTGAAACCTAAATGGCCAATGAAAATGTTCATTGGCATGGGGTAGAACTTTTCCTAGAATGCTTATAGCATGTAGCATGCTCTAGTATCTAGATATCAGTGTGTGTGATTAAAGTTAACTGGCAGGCTCTGATATAATAAGCAATGTCAATATGGGATGCATGGAAGTGTCAATGTTCCCTGTGGAGAACCAATTAGATGGAAGCCTTGGGAATGCTCAGAGCCATACGTTAGCTTGCCAGCATGTAACAGGCCAAACTTAGGAGGCGGGGCTTTACTTTCAACACACATACAAGAACAAAAACACAAGAACACACACAATCACAATACACATACACACACACACATACATGCAGAGAAAATGCATATGTATAGAGGCACACAGAGATACATACAAAAGACAATCTGCATACTCAAATTGCCATTTTTACTGTCAGTCCAACTGCTTTTACATAGCAATTTGAAATGAATCACATTTGCACGCTGTTCTTCTCATCTTTATATTTTTGATGTTTGAAGGGTGCTTCTAAGGTCAAGAGCACTCAAGCACAGAAAAATTCAGTCTAAAGTTGTGTTAGAAGATGGAATCTGAAAGAAGGCTGGAGACAAAAGAAAGTTATCAAACTAAGCTTGCATTATTTTCCTGAGTAGTCAGTATTTCCTCCTGAAAAGCAACAGTTCAGTGTTATAGGAATACTTTGTATGCATTATGCCTTACAACAAAACAAAGATTAACTGCTCAGTGTATCAGATATATACCATATACTGTATATCTGACAAGAATTTATTTTTGTATGTACTTTTGTACATAGTGCTTGATTAAATATGTAGCCATCAGCAATGGCTTCATTCACTCAGGTCCACAAAGCCACAGAAATTACCACCAATCAGTGCTTCACGCACTGAATCCATTCAAAGGATCAATATCACAGGGTGCTCTGCTTTTCTCTTAAGTTCCCCACATTTTAACATCACTTTACTCAGTTTTGTAGATGTACACACATGTTAAGAGATATTACACTGTTCTGTCTTTCATGCACGCTCAGTTGATTTGTAGTGGGCTGGTAATTAGTCAAGCAGGTGGGAAGTCGTTAAGGAACAGACGCTCTGTTCTCACCAGAGGGAAAAAAGCAAAAGCAAAAGAAGAT
>VUQS01024464.1:5079-20942 GCA_015108495.1 Heterochromis multidens | reverse complement strand
CCCGGCCCCACCTTTTTTTTTTTTTTCTTTGCTTTTTTTTTTTACCCCCCTCGCTGTTGTTTCTATTTTCACGTTCACCAGCCTCGTTTTCAAATTTGGAGCCTTCTGTTGGCTGCGTCACGTGTTTCCTCTGAGCGCAACCAGCCTTCGGTCCGTGTGTGGTTACCATAGCAACACACACCGCTTTGTTCAGCCTAACGGGAGCAGGTAAAGCAGTTTTCCTTAACACCAGCCTTTTTAAACATCAGTGCAACATTACGTGATTTATACGTGATTTACTCAAGAGACACTAAACAGTTTTAAATACATAACTCGGCTGTTTCTGAGCAACTATTAAAATTACCAGTAACGTTAAGTTAGCTAGCTATAAAGCTAGTAAGTTATAATATATATATATATATATATATATATATATATATATATATATATATATAAAATATTCAGAACCGCCATGTCTCCTTTTTATTGAGCTCTTTTTGACACGGTGACTGTGTAGACTGAAATTCTTTCCAGAGATGAGTGCAGATCAGAGCCAGTCCACCGCTGTGGACTACAGGGCCAAGGTTCCTGTGGAGCACCTGGACTATGATTACATTGAAAAATGCAAAGATGTGAAATACCTTGAGAAGATCCTGAGAGTACTGAGGTAAATGCCGCCTTCAGTATGAGGAAAAACCGAGTTTTTATGTTCAGAAAATATTTTATCCGTCCTAATCCTTTTCTACTTAGTCCTACACCTTTTTGGAGGCAACTCACTGTCCTTTTTCTTTGTTTACCTGTTTTCAGTGCACTTTTTTTACTTATTTTTTTATCGCATTTTTATTTACATGTTTGAAATAAAGCAATCAATCAGTCAGTCCCTTTATATTGTTGGTGAGGTTTTCTTTATGAAGGTAATACACTCACCATCATGTCAGGTTTCACTGATTCTCCGCTGAGATGGTAAAATGTTTATGCAATATTGCAGCTAGATTATGTACCACCTTTCATCAGTTGCAGATGGATAATAGTGCATGTCATAACAAAATAAAGTGTGGTAAATGTGAATGAAAAATATTGCAAAGAAGAGCCTTTTTTTCCCTTTTTTTTGGGGGGGGGGGTTAAAGGTCTGGTGAGGAGGGCATTTATCCTCATCTGATCAAGTTCTGTGAGAGTCACCTGGAGAACCTGGACCCTAGGAGCCGAGCTCTGAGGAAGGAAATGCCTGTAGCCACAGCAGCCAGCCTCTCTAAAGATGAGTGGAGTCAAATTGCGGATGAGTTGAAAGTATGGTACACATTTTTTTTTCTTTAATAAAAATCCTGTTTACTTCCTGCAGTGTTGTCATATGGCTGTTTCTCTAAATACTTTGTTCAGAGATGGCAAGAAGAAACCAAAAGGGCTGAAACTTCACTGAAACAACAGTCAGTGTTTGATGATCTAGTGAAAGAAAATATGCCACCTGTAAGAGGTTCCAATTGCTTTGTTCCTCTGAGTCAGGTAAAAATCAAGCCATATACAGTACATAACCAGTTACATATATGTATAGAAGACAGATATTCAAACAAAGTCTTTTCTTATTACAGGAAACAGTTCCAAAAGAAAGAAAGAAACCCTCAAAATGCGCTCTTCCACGTGATCACCGCGAGTGGGACAAGTGAGTCATGTTGTCTCCACATTTGTCTATTATATTCAGAAGAAAGACTGCACTGTTCCAGCAGCTGAAATCTCTGTGCATTAAAGCTTCCCAAGTGTTTTACTTTGTAAAAAGGCTTAAAAGCTAAATTGCTTTCATTACAATGATCCACAGTTAAAAAGCTGACCTTTACTCAAGTGTATATATTTCACCTTCTTTCCAGGTTCGATGTGGAAAAAGAATGTGAGAAAATAGATGGTGATGTGTACAAAAGTGATCCACCAGCCATTATAAACTCAGGACATCCCAAAATCAAGACTCAAGTGGACGCCTCATGTAATCTATTATGTATAGAAAGTGTTATTTGTTTTGTGGTAATTACTAAGCATAAAGCGTACTTCGGGTGTGTTGGTATTTTTGTGTAACATGTATGGTTTCCCCTATGATACATCCAGTGCTGTCACAACAGGAGAAGCTCCTCCTGGCAAATCGTGAAAAGGACAAAGGCAATGAAGCTTTCAGAGCAAATGATTATGAGGAGGCGGTTGTATACTATTCCAGGTCAGGTTCTTTAAACACCTCATTCATTACGAAAGCACTTAACGCCTCTTAAAAGGCTTTTTATCATTTTGCTTGGCATGTACTGTAAGTAGTAGACTGCCATCTTTCATTGTAGCTGTAGTTGGGATTGTTTGTACAATAATCTCACTGTAAAGAGAGGTTTGTTTTCTTATTCATTCAATTACAGGAGCCTTTCCATTTTACCAACTGTGGCTGCATACAACAACAGAGCCCAGGCAGAGATCAATCTCAAGCACTGGCATAATGCCATGAGAGATTGCCAGAGGGTGCTCGAGCTAGAACCGGGCAATATGAAAGGTGCTTTAATGGTTTTTCTAGAAGTTTAACACAATAATGCACACCTGCATTTTTAGATGTATTTGCAAGATATGTTTTAACTTTAGCTACAGCAGCATCAGTGTATATGATACCTATGTAATGTACTTTTTTTTCATTAGCTCTGCTTCGCCGTGCCACTGTTTATAATCATATGGACAACTTCCACATGGCCGCTGAAGACCTGAGGATGGTGCTTAGGGAAGAGCCACAGAACACCACAGCTACTGTAGGTGATAGTACTGAGGCATGATCATGATGTGCCAGTCTACCTTTTGTCCACTAGATGTCACTGTATTTGTGAGAGTTCAGGGTTTTAGTGAGTATATCACTGGAAGGTATTCATGTATTTATGTCATTACTGTAAATAGAGAATGATGTGGCTTTTTCAACAGACCTGTATCAGTGGAACAGTTCAGGATGTGCTGTGTTTAGCTGTCCCCTATAATACCATTGTTTAACTTCCTTTTTTATTTGTGTGTAATTTAGGGATAAATGGGAAGAAAGTGGTCCTTTTGGAGTGACACATACACCAGTCGCTATAACTCAGTAATCTGTGGTTGATTGTGATATGAATAGGTGTGACAAATGGGTTGGTGAAAAAGTGAGAAGTTCTAATGTATGAAATGTTTGTGTTTTAGCAACTTTTGTCTCAAATTGAGAAGAAGATGGAGGAATGTCAACCAGAGCAGCAACGCAAGGGCAAAAAAATCCTCATCCAAGAGACAGAAGAGGCAGATAACAACACTGACAGTGAGAACGAAGCTCATAAGGCTGGTGAGATTGTTTGAACCACTAAAAACAAAACCAACATCCTTAAACACAGACATGGAGACTATAACGGAGCTAATGGCCATTTATGATTCCCCATGTGCATCCAAAAATCAATCAAACTGCAACTGATACAAATGTTCCCTACTCTCTATTTAACATGCAGTTAAATTAAATTATTTTTCAGTTATAGTCAACCTTAGGGGAGTTATGTGTTGTGAGTAAATTATAATTTTTGTCCTCAAGTCAGAAAACAATTGTGCATTAAGCCTTTATTTGACATTTTTTCACTGCTGATTTCACATTATAAACTAGCAAGACTAGCATAAAGTGAATGAAGTAAATCAGTAGACCTGTGGTAGAGGTTTCCCAGTAGAACTTCACCTGTCACATCAGATTTTTACCTTATTGCACATATATTTGTATTTATATTCTCTATTAGTGAAAAGTAACAAGAAATTCCATAAAAATATCAAAATACTCACTTAATTCCTGGCATTTGATTTAACTGAACTCAAAATTCTAGTACTACTCTAATTTATGTAACTTGAATGGAGTGTTAAAATGTAACTTTATAGCAGAATGCACTGTGCCTTTATAGCTGTGCTTGATTTAGCAGCTGAAGGATTTGCCCTCTAATGCAGTCATGATTTATATAGAGCATGTGAGGAAGCTCGAACATTGCTAGTAATAATAGGGCTTTAATCATATCCCCTTCTGTCTGCTGTCCTATAGATAGAGGAAGTTCCCCTTGTCTTTCTGGGTGAAAGAACAGTGAGTGCATGTGTGTTTTCTGCCCTACCCCCACACAGCCCTTTCATAATTCACTGTTCAGAGTTGCTACTTCCTGGAACTCCCTGTTTGAAGTGGCTCTGTGTCATGTGTTCCTCTCCTCCCTCACTATGATGTAACTGCTGACTCTTTGCTGTGGGTGTGTCTTCCCCCTTCTCTCGTCTCTCTCCCTTTGCTTCTCCCCTTTCTCCCTCCCTCCCTCTCCCTTCCAGCTTGTCTGGTTCAACCTAGCCAGCCTGTGGGAGGGGAGGAGAGCTCAGCTACTCCTGTCGAAAGGGGAGACATGGGAAACGCTCATAAAAAGCCCCACGGCAGAGGGGATGGGGGTCCACACGCCGAGTCCAACAACTCCCACCATGAACACCGGAGGAACAGAGGAGGCAGCTCAGACAAGTACAAAGTCTCACAGGACTCCAAGGAAAAGATAGCCAATGGATCGAGCAATAGGGGCTCGACAGCTTCGGTCCAGGGTGATCAGAGCAGCAGCGGTAAGGCAACTCCACTTGCCGGAAATGCTGGAGAAGCTGTCAACCTCGATGCCCCATGTGGGGCCCTGCCCCCACCCCTGGCCCGGCTAAAGAACGAAGGAAACCTGCTGTTTAAAAATGGACAGTTTGCTGATGCGTTGGAGAAATACTCACAAGCCATTCAGGGCTATACAGATTCAGGTAAGGTTCAGGGGTACTCACTGTTGATAGTGTTCTTAATATTTCAGAATATTAAGAAAAGACTGTTTTATTTAGTAGTATACAGTGAGGTGGCTGGTAGAAGTTAACTGTGTGCCAACATGTCAGTAAACATAACCTTTTTAGTCATATTGTGTTATAAACTGACTGTCACAAGAAATAAATGAGTCATAGTTTAACTGACTGACTGTTTTCTGAACTGTTTATTCATCACCATATTTTAATAACCAATTTTTATGCTGTTAAATGATATATGCTCTTGAGCCGGCATCTCTTTAATGTAACTGTAAATCAAAGGTCATGATCTTGCAGCTATAATGTCAGTGCTTCTATTTATTTTTGTGGCTTTTTAACACTGCAGAGATTCACACATTAAAACAGGATATCAACAAAAATCATTTTTCCCCATAGAAAAAAATCCTCAGAAACAATTCAAAGTTCTCAGTCCATAGACTTCACATTAGTGTATGTACAGTTTATAAACAGTATTTAAAGTTTCAGTAAGATCCACCACAGTGTTTGCTGGCGTGTTTAGTGACTTTGTATTTGAATGATGCAGAGTGGCTGTATGGAGACAGTGTTTCTGTTTTAGTCTGGTGCTAAGCCTCTCAGCCCAGGTCTGTCCAAGTCACATGACCTCTAACCACTCACTGTGAAATTGAATTTGTAGGACTGCAGCTATAATTCTCACAGAGAATGAGAGGGCGAGCAGTTGATGGAGGGAGAGGAACCTCTGCTCATCCTCCATCAAACATATGTCCTGTGTCTCTCTCTGTGGACAGCCATAATGTACTCAGTAAAGACTGTGGAAGTGGATGTGAAAGTGGCTGGGCATCATCTATGTGGATTACTGTGGGAAACACAACAAATGTGACCTAATCTACACATGCAGCATTTTTCTGATCTGCCAAAAAGACTCTTCTCAGTAGAAATGAAACTCAAAGAGACATTCGAAACACTTCTACAGGTCTGAAAGTTGTGGTAGGGTATGCATACAGTTGCTGTAGTTTAGATCTGTAACAAACTTTACATGATCTACTGTCCCAATAACCTCACTAAGTGCGTGCAGTTGCTAAGACGTCATCATCATCATCATCACTGCCACACTGTCTTCATCCATAATCTGTTTTCATCTGATGAGGCGGCGCATTAAGATGAATGTATTTAGTGTAGCAGAAGAATGTTGCTCTGTTTGTAACATGCAGTTTAGACCAGTGTGATTTGCTTAACTCTCTGATAGTAATGAAAACGCTGTGAAATTAGTGTGAGGCAGGTGGAACAGCATGTGCAGTTTGCATGAGTAGGTTGTTCGACTCTTGAAGGAAAATGTCCTTAAAGTGGTTTGACAAGATTCCTGTGATCACCAATGTTCCCAGTCTAGAAGCATCAGTGTTACTCTTGTAAAAGATCAAGGCGCAGATATATTGTCATGTTAAAGGCACCCTTACTGTTTTGAGTCTCAACAAAGAAAAAGTTAGTAAAACAGCTAGTAAAACATTTAAAATGTTACATTAAAACTGTATGTGTGAATGCATGTCTGACACTTTGTATTCATCAGTCTTAAAGAGAAGAACCAATAACTGGTTCTCAAAGTCACTTCCTATGTGCTCCAGAAATTTCTTTACTGCATCATGACAGGAACTCTGCATTTTCTACAGCACTTCTATAGTTGCTCACAGAGCACATTAAACAGTCTGATCTAGACAATAAGTACACGGTTCATAAACAAACTCCAAACTTTTTCGAAGTCACTTTGGGTTTATGACATCTTTACAGAGACTGTATTCCACCTCCATAACAACTGCAAAACTACATGTGCTTTTCCCAAACTGTGTATTATATTTGTGATATTTGTCCCTTTTTTTTATGCAGGGATTGATAGTCCAGAAGATCTGTGTATTCTATACTCCAACAGAGCAGCTTGCTACCTGAAAGATGGCAACAGTCAAGACTGCATACAAGACTGCACAAAGTGAGAGAATTTATAAAACTCCACCACTGTGTTCAGCAAGATATGTTTTATCTGTGGGGGTGAAGACGAATGTCACAACTGTCCCTGGGTTTCATCTTAAAGATGCTGCTACAAGTTTCTGCAGACAGCCTCATCATATAGCAACCTCAGCAGAGGATCTCAGATCATTTATGAGGGGGAGGGGATTTGCACTGGGGTGTGTTGTAAAGGATTGTAATTAATCTCTTTAGAAGTGGTTTTATAAGCAGCAGACTCAGGATAACTTGAGGGAATCTCCTATATGAAAGTCTTTAAATATACTTGATGTGTTTGCAGAAAGATTGGGTTGTAGAAAACTTTGATCACACCTTTAGACTTGTTTACTACCACCAAAACATCTAGAAAAAACATGTACAGACACACCCTTTACCCTAGCATCAATAGCAGGGGCATCAGACTTGATCCTTTGCTTCTGTCTCATCACATCTATTTATACCAACCAGAGCCCTGGAGCTGCAGCCATTCTCCCTCAAACCCCTCCTGCGCCGGGCCATGGCTTATGAGTCCCTGGAGCGTTACCGAAAGGCCTATGTGGATTACAAGACCGTGCTGCAGATAGACACGAGCGTGCAGGCAGCTCACGACAGCGTCAACAGGTATATCCTTCACCTCTCACCTCAGCTAAGAGGCTGCTGAAAACGGGGTTGTCTAACAGTCCCATTAACATTTCCAAAGAGGGCCAAATGGTATCTGAAAAGCAAGTATTTGAATCTTATAGTGCCCGTGTCAGCTGTTTTACTATGAAAGTATATTTGCAATGTATTTTAAGTCAGGTTGACACAAACTATCATTAGGTGTCACAGACAAGGAAATAAAAAGACAAACGAGATATGAAGATTTTATTGCTCTATCTGCCTGCTGTATTTCCCTCATTTGAAAATGTTTTATAATTGAAATCCAGAAATGGCATTGTAACATAATTAGAAGACTAAATCAAAACAAATCATGTTAACTGTTACACGCAGGCTAATTAGAGACTAACAGATTTAGCTGGTCAAAAGCAGCTCTGGCTAGAGGCTAATCATGGCTCTCCGACTGTGTCCCTTCTCTGTTACGCAATACAGAAACTCACCCGGCTGAGTTGCATTCAGGTGTACCAGAGGATCAAAGATTTCATTCATGCCCACATTTATCCACAAAGTTACACAATAAGACATAAACTCCTTAAACTGTAGATACATCTTTAACTCTTAGTTTCTGTGAGCCTTTTCAATATCTCGTCTGTGTGCTATAACATCGACTGAACCACATCCTCCTCCAGGATCACCCGGCTGCTCATCGAGCAGGACGGGCCAGAGTGGAGAGAGAAACTTCCCGAGATCCCTCTGGTGCCTCTGTCAGCTCAGCAGCACCGCAGAGAGGAGCCACCCAGCACTGAGCTCCTCCAGGCTCGAGCAGAGAAGGCCGCAAGGGATGCAGGTCAGTTTTTTTCCTTTAAGAGTCAAGATGCTGAATTAATGTTTGTCCCCAGAAACACAGGGCTACACCTGCTCATGTCAGCCAGGGTTAGATACACTCTAAGAAGTACTTGTTTATCGCTGAGCTGGGACATAGCAGTATAACAATAGGGAGAGTAGTTGAGACATTTTTACATACAGCTATGATGAGTTCATAAAATATAATGTTGTATGCTCCTCATTGACTACATCCAGCAGTAAAACATTACAAATGAACTGGAATGTTTTTATTAACTTGAGTAACATTTTCTTGAGCAGCTTTTTCTTCTGACATTGTAGCTACCGTCGCTTTTTGAACCTTTCTTCTGCTTGATACAAGCATAGAGGATTAAAAGAGATATGTCTTCCTGTTGTGATAGGAGGAAAATGTGAAAGGCCTCATTTTTACATAAGTGGACGTGTCATCTCTGGTCACTGACCATGCAGTTTCTCTGCTCCCAAGGCTTTGCTACTGACGTTATTTTTAAACTCTAATGAAAGAATAGACCTGCTGGCACAATTTTTCCTCCCTGAAGACGCTCTGCAGACACTCTGCAGCAGATTGATTAGCCCTCGGTCCACACTGTGACTGATTGCTGACTTAACTCTCATGGCTCATGTCCAGCTAGCGCAGCATTAATTTCAAGTGCTTAAACCCTCCAGCTGTGTAGCACAGGCTTATAAAAGCGAGGTCAATTCAAATGTATTGCAAGTGTCAGTGCGGATATATGACCTCAAAATGGAGGGGATTGGACCTGGTCTCTGTGTGAATAAGCAATATTTAGTAATCGCCACTTTGCTTTGTCTTCTAGAGAGGAGAGCGGAGGTCCATTTTTCAGCTTTGAAGCAAGAAGGGAATGATTTTGTGACGAAGGGCCAATACCAGGATGCTCTAGGAAAGTACACAGAATGCCTTAAGCTAAAGCCAGAGGAGTGCGCGATCTACACTAACAGGTTAGTGGCTTCATTCTCACCTTAGCATGAACAAACACACTCCTGTGGTCTCTTTTATTTTCTGTTCCTCACATTTTCTGCTACTGGTTTGCCTTGATGTCACGAAAAGCCAGAAAATCCCCAAATTGGTTTGACTAAATTAAAAGAGGCTGATTAATGATCCCCAGCTGTCATTTGTCAGCCGTGCATTCAGCTCAGTATCTAATCCCAACCAGTCGTCCCACCTGCCACTGCTGCCAAATTAGCGTGTATTGTTGTTAACTTGGAACAGAACACAATAGTAGGTAGATGGTGCTGATCGGGTCACAGAAGAAACTGATGACTTGAATATTTTCCTATTGTGTGTTGATGTTTGCATGTGCATGTGGAGCTCTGCTGTGGAAACAGATTGTATGTACAGCCACACCAGAGCAAACACCCATATGCCACCGGTGCACAGCTGCTGAGACCCAGTTGGAATAAAAACAAACAAACAACAGCAGCAAATTCATTTAGAAAAGAGGCTCCAGGAGCACATTACTGAGGCGTAAATTGTATCTCTCATCTTCATAAGAAAATGATCTTTTTGTGCCTTCAGCTGTTAATGTAAAATCTGATTCACAGTCGATGAGTCACAAACTGGTGATACTTCTGAGTCACGCATCAAATGTGATTAGGTGCCAGTGACAAAAATAAAAACCACAAGTGACGTGTGTGTTTGCAGAGCTCTGTGCTACTTGAAGCTGGAGAGGTTTGCTGAGGCCAAGCAGGACTGTGATGCAGCACTGAAACTGGAGCCAACCAATAAGAAGGCCTTCTATAGACGAGCCATGGCCAATAAAGGCCTCAAGGTGAATGGAGCTGGACTTAAATAGCTAATGCCATAAGGGAGTGTTTTTGTTTTTTGTTTTTTATTATGGGGTGGCTGAAGAGTAAAGGTCTAAAATGTCCCTTTCACATATTTCATACATAAAGCTGGATTTTCTTTTGTGTCTCCCTCTACCAGGACTACCTGGCATGCAGCTCTGACCTGCAGGAAGTGCTGCAGCAAGATCCTAATGTGCAGGAGGCTGAGAAGGAGCTGGAGGAGGTCACTAAACTGCTCAGACAGAGTCTGGCCAACGCTTCACCAGCCAAACCCAGGAAGACTGTCCCCATCACAGAGGTAAATACAGTTTTGTTTTTAAATTTATTTTCAGTGAATGAACATTTTTCCACTTATTGCATCCAACAGACATATCCGCTTTTAACTTTAGAGAGTCTTCATGTGTAAGTGGTTAGGAAGTAGAGGTATTGTGATGGAGGAGGACTGAAGGATCATGACTCAGGGCCACCAAGCCTCCCTTGAATAGTTGTGTGTTTAGCTTGATTGTTAAAGTGAAAACTCCAGACCTAATTATTCCTGAGACCTTTTGGGATACCTTGTGAAATCTGAGCAGCTCTGGTTTTATTCTAGCCCTGGATTTTGTTGCATGTAACACAGAGCTGGGGGCACTGATCATAAAGTGCAACGCTCCTGGTTTTTGCACGCCATTCCCCTTTGTACTCTGTCCTCATTTACTATTAATGACCTAATGAGGAATAAAAAAACTCCAATAAAAAGCACCAAATTGAAGCATGAGTGGGGCTAGATGTACCGAAAAGCAGCACCTTACATTTCAGCCTTTAACTATTTGCAGCTCATTGTTAAAAGAGAAAAGGGGAAATAGGGCACAAAGAGAGTGCAAAATTTTTATCCATCCATCCATTTTCTGCTGCTTACCCGGGTCCGGGTTGCGGTGGCAGCAGTCTAAGCAGAGGCACCCAGACCTCCCTCCCCCCGACCACCTCCTCCAGCTCTCATCTCTTTTGGTTCAGCACTCCAGTAGAGAAAGATGGAAGTTTAAAGTATCTCAGATCTGATCACTGCATCCCAGACAAATAATTTCTACAAAAAGGCAATGAGTGCTGCAGATTTCCCAGATTGTGACTCACTGACTCAGACCAGCATTCTTCCTTTGTCTTTCGTCTGTAAATGTATTACCCATATGCATGTCCTTCCTCAGGTCGAGGATGATGAGAATGTGACAGCTGTCCCCAAGTCAGAGAACAGCGGCAGGGGAGAGGACATCAACATCAACCTCCAGCCCACCAGCGCCTATGAATTCGGCCAATCTCTGAACGCGGCTCGTTGCGCTGGAAACACTGTGGCCTGCGCTGAACTACTGGCTTCCACGGCGCCGGAAATGCTTCCCCAGTTCCTGAGCACCCAGGTTGATGGACACACCATCAGCTTCATCATGCAGGCCCTGGACTCACACCTACTGGAGAAAGACCCCAACCTCGTCTACCAACACCTCAACCATCTGCACACCGCTGACAGGTTCTCGGTAAGATTTACACGCAAATACGGCTTTGATAATGAAAACTTGATGTTTGTAAGAGTTTGTAAGTAATCTGTCTGTGTGGTGATAAACGATGATATGCTGTTTGCAGGTTGTACTAATGCTGCTGGAGAAGGACGAGCGTCACCACATGACTCAGCTGTTTGAGCATCTCTCAGCTGTGCAAAGCACACAGTTCACTAAGAACGATGTTCAGAACCTGGCCAACAAATACATCTGACCCTTCCTTCCCTGCTACCTGCTGCATGAGCTGCTCCACTATGCAAAACACTGCACAAGAACCGAGTACACAAAGGCAGGAAGCTGCAGAATGAGCAATACAGTGGAACTGAATTGATTCACTCTACTGGTCTGTATGTTTCCGTGACAGTATAAGAAATCTATTTTTCTCTCCAGAACGTTTTGCTATTCAGATTTACTTTTGTACCCACCATGAACCATTTGCATTGTACAGTAGGCAGACAGTGGGACACAGTGGACCTTTCACCTTAGTGTATTGATAAACTGGATCCAGTGTGCTGTTATGTAACACAACAGGTAGGTGTTTCCTCACTCCAGGCAGTAGCTTTTGCTCAGGACAGGCTTCCTTGAACTGAATTCAGCTGATCTGCTCTTTGTACCCAGTCAGTTTTTGAAATCATTTTATAAAAGACCAGCTGTCACATACCAAAAGCTATTCAGTGCATGCTAAATATAACCCAACAAAAAGCTAAATTGCTTCTAAGTTTAAAAATGTGTTTTTGCTGCATATAAAATAACTATTTTATTATGACCACATGTACTGTATTATCTTGATGGGTGAAAGAGACCTGCATGTCTCACCGCTGTTCCTGTGAGTATAACAGACTCTCCTGAACTTACAATGCTGTAGGGGGAAAAAAAAAAAAAAAAAAAAAAACCCAAGAAAAAACCTCTCATGCTCTCTTTTTATTCATCTATGCAAATAGATAGCAGCTCTGTCTTCTAGTATTGATTACCACTCATAAAGGCGGGTCTTTGTGTCTTCACCATGTGGAATGACATTGTGCTGTTCAGCCTGTTTACCTGCACAGTCACCTTCACAAGCAGATGCCAGCACACTGGAGAAAAGCAGCATCTTTATGAGATGTGTGCCTTGGATTTCAGTCTAGGGGTCGACTTACATTTTGGTGAGCGTATAGTTACTCATAAAGAGAGTCTATATCATTCTGTAGCTTTAATCAATTTGTTTAATAACTTGGATTTATTACGCACATATATTCACTTAGCGCCAAAGTCAGAGTTGTTTTAAAGGTGTAATTTATTTGCTTATTTAAAGTCATTCTGTCCATGATAAAAGTAATAAATATTGAATTTTTCTGTAATGTAAATCTAAAGACTGCCTGATTCCAAACTATTATTTTCTAATGTTTCATTAATTCTATATGAATGTAAAGTTCAGCATGAGACAAATCTGGGGGCAGGAGGCAATAATTCTACATATTCCACAGTTTCTCTTCACAGTGGCTTTTAACATTATGTTTCAGTAGAGTTGTAAAAAAATATGTATTCTATTCACAGAGGGCTATTCAATAAACTGGAAAATATGGTGTTTTTCTTCTTTATCCTGTAACAAGTTTAAACACCTGTAAAAGTTACAGAAATACACTGAAAATGGAATGACAAAAGTGGGCGTATTATGTTTTTATGTGTTATATACACTGTAATGATGGTGGGTGTTCATATTAAACATAGGAATACTTTCAAATTATGAGGTCAGTGTATGTATGTGCAAGTAACCCCTGTGATCCATAGTCTCAGGTTTGGCTTGCTGTGATGTCAATGAGAGCGGATATTCCTAACAGTCAGCTCTAACTGAGCACGAATGCCCCACTCACCTCCTTCATAATTTGTTTTCAAAGGGCACCCAATTAGAATATGGCTTGAGGGAAGGAGTAAAGAAGCTAAAAGGCTTGCTTTAAACAGTGGATGAACTGAGGAGCTGTACCAAGGCCCAGTATAACCGCTAAGGATAATTTTGAACAATGCAAATAATAATGCAAGTAATGCAAAGCTACTCTAGTAGAGTCTAACAACAACATGAAGTTTGAAATGAGCATAATAGGTCCACTTTATGTATTTACAGTACTTTTATTAACTTAAAAACTGGGAAACTGTAAACATTTCATATATATTTTTTTTATTTTTTGATATGCATTTACACGCATATAGTAAAGCAAATTACCAAACAAATATACAAATACCTTATGCAATTCTGCACAAATTACAAATTATATCTGGCACTAGTGTTCAAATTAGGATCAAGAAACTGGAATTTGGGTGAAGAATGAGAAACAGAACTAAGGGGAAAGAACAAAACAATGTTTTTCTGTAACGCAGGGAGAAGTGCAGCATGAAGCCTAATCCACAGAACCAAACTGAGTGTTCATTCAGTAACAGACCTGGGTCAGGATACCATTCAATGGTTGAGGTTCACCTGAGCTGACTCAGTGGCCCCAGTAAAGCAGACCACGGAGCAGGAGACACAGGCTTAAGCAAACACTCTGAAATAAAGAAGAATTTAACTTCAAGTCTGCTCAGCAGCACCGATTGGCAACACAAACAGGAACTCACAGGACAAATCAATAGGGAAGGTAACCATTAACAAACCTCTGTATCCCCATTAACCTTTGTGCATTGCAAAACATCAATGTCATAAGAAATACAGGTAACAGTGCAGGTGCCTTGGGCTGTTGTACAGCCTTGGTTATTTGCGTAGCATTTGTGAAGCATGTACAAAAACAGCAGTGTGTATGTCTGTATAATCTTGGATCTCATCATTCATCCCCATGGTTTCAAAAGGATGCACAATACTGCATCTATAGCTGACAAGTCAAAGGTTTAAGATTTAACAAGAGCCTGAGTGCTGTCTTTGGTAGGCAATTGAAAAGTCTTCATTTACCATATCTACCACAGGATGTTCTGTATGTGAATGAGCATCCCTCCTACACAGTCAGACATTCTGCAATGAGTTGTTGTGGTTGTTGTTTGGAATCTAGAAGACACAGTGGAGACAAACGGAACACAAACAGCTTCTTGAAGGCACCATGAGTTAACAAAGAAAGATATCAAAGCTCTCTCTTACTCAGTGAGGCGAAACCATCAGCCTGAATAAATCACCTTGGAACAGGACAAAAAGTTTCTTTGTACAATTTCACAGAATTGACCAACCCATTGGTTAATGTTATTATAATGACTTTAAGCATTATCTCAACAACTACGGCCTTCCAGAGACCTTTTCTCAAATCAAAAAATACCCACCCACACCCTCAACATATTACAAACTTTCCACAGAGCCAGATGAGCCCTAGGCTTCCTGAGTCACCTTAGTGCTAGAACATGCACTCAAGAGTTTTAGGCTACAGGTCTTAACTCGCTGGTTACCAAGCTGCTAAAGAACCATTGAGCACCATCTCCCACAATGGGACAATAGCTATGTGTGCATCCATTTAAAAGCAATCACAGTTGTTTTTAAGTCAGTTTTAGAGCTAAAGTGACTCAGGACATTGAGCCCAGGCCTTGGACTTGTACATTTTCATTTTAAACATAGATCCAGGACAAAAAAAATAAACAGTCTAATAATAAATACAGATGAGAACTCAGAGGTTCCCCCTGTTACTAATATGTTTTGGGGAAAATAAAATGAGTGAATCGTATTGCCTGGTCCCTGTTTGAGTTCGCTTCTGAATAGCTGAGACGTTTAATATTCCTGCATGGTGTTGCATCCAGACAGTAGAGCCTAAATAAAATACTAGCAAAACTGGCACAGTGGTTTAATTTTAGTCTACACAGATAAATATGACACACCCAAGTCAGTGTTTCAGCAGTTTATGGGTTGCACACGGAGAAACACCAGCATTCACAACCTTAACATTTCTCACATGGCTGCACTGCAGAAGCCTTTTAATACTTCTAACAGCCTTCTGACAGTCAGTAGACACAGATCTCCGTTTGCTAGAAGGCTGCTTTTCAATCAAGGACATCCATCCCAAAAGTAACACGTCCCCTTTACAAGGGAATAACAGAAAATGCAGGTTAAACTGTAAGCTATGATTGTTATGTTAGTGGAGGAAAGGATGTTAAATAAAAACATGTGTGTGCAGCACTTATGGTATTGAGATTTTAAATATCTGTCTGAATACAGGAGTTCTTGGGCTGCTGCTGGGTTTGGGCTGGGTGTTGTGGTTGGTGATGGTGGGTGTTGTTGTTGGTTTCTTTCAGCAGCTCTCCGGTGTTGCTGTGAGAGTCCAGCTCAGTGGGGCACACGAGGTTGACATTCTCCTCTGTTATGAAGCAGAGAGGGGGGATCTCTGTGCCGTG
>VUQS01024461.1:52352-63429 GCA_015108495.1 Heterochromis multidens | reverse complement strand
TGAACACACACACATGAACACATGAACACACACACATGAACACACACACACACACATGAACACAGACACACACACATGAACACACACACATGAACACACACACATGAACACAAGAACACACACACATGAACACACACACATGAACACACGAACACACACACACACATGAACACACACACATGAACACATGAACACACACATGAACACATGAACACACACACATGAACACACACACACACACATACACACACACATGAACACACACACATACACACAAACACACACACACACACACAAACACACACACACAAACACACACACACATGAACACACACACATGAACACACACACATGAACACACACACACACATGAACACACACACATGAACACACACACATGAACACATGAACACACACACACACACATGAACACACACACATGAACACACACACATGAACACACATGAACACACACATACACATGAATACATGAACACACGAACACACACACATGAACACACACACATGAACACACACACAAGAACACATAACACACACACACACACACACACATGAACACACACACATGAACACACACACATGAACACATGAACACACACACACACATGAACACACACACATGAACACACACGTGTTCACTTTTATTCTCTCATTAAAAGTCAGTTTACATAAAAACATTATTTAAGCCATAAAGGCGACACTGCTGAATGTGAACTGAAGCCAAAGTAAAATGTGTGATTACTTTAGTTTTTTACATTCTTCCAAACATTTTCAGGATGGAGTCAGCCAGCTGATAAATATCATAAAAACACATAAAACAAAGCTGATAAAATATTTTTAGATTATTTCAAAATCAAATATTTCAAAAAGAGTTTTAAAAAAATGTATTTGACATATTCAGCATGTAGAGTCGGTCTAATAAAGAACCGTTTCTGCAGACGTGTTTTCACGAGTCAGTCGCTCTGGCTTTGGTCTGTTTTTAAAGTAATCAAATATAAGCAAGTAATGATTGAAAATGTAACTATAATCCAATAATACTTGTTTTAAATATAATCTGTTCTTATTTTTCTGATTGCAGATGTTGAATTACATGTGAGCAGTTACCACTCAAACACTTACTTCCTTCACGTGTTTATTTCTTATCCTTTTCACTCATTATACCAGACAGAGTAAAATATCAGAGCAGGTGGAAACTGTACAGTAACTGTGTTCATGGTTTGGATTCTCTAACCAGCTTAAACCCCGGCAGTCAGACTGGAGCAGCTTTTTTCTGCTCCTCAGTGAAGCTGCAGTGATGTTTGTGTTTCAGATGAAGTCCTTGGTGCCTCTGGGAAGAATGGGCGAGCCTGCAGGTCAGTTTAACATCGCTGATTGTTTTCACTGTAAATCTTCATCCAGGATATCAGGACACGTGCTGTCAGATTCAGTCATACGTCGTTCTGTAACGACTACATTTAAATGATTTTGCATCTCCATTTTAGAGCCATCAAGCTACATTATTAAAAGTATTAAAATATGATTGTATTAGAAAACAGAAGAAGTGACGATTAGAAAATGAGTCTCGTATCAAAATGAAAGTATAAAGGAGACTTTTCATATGCTGTAACTTGTATCCCACATGGTGATACGACCCTTGAAAATTTACCCCAACAGATCAAATATCCAGGGTACCAGCGCTGGTTTCTGTTGGTGCAGAAAACAGATTTTGACTTTACGTTGTGACGCTTGCAGTGGGTAAAAAGTTGATCAGGTTGCAGTTTTTTTAACACAACTTTAATGTGTTTTTAGTCCCGAAAAACAAGTTGAGGCCTGGAAAAAATAATGCACATGAAAAAGTGCAGAATTTTAACCCACCCCAGGCATTTAGAGGGCTGTACTGCTCATAGCATGAAGGTAAAACTATGCATGGCTTCATTAAACACACTAAAGTTACTGTATTAAGACGACGAGCTGATTCTGAGGGGCTCAGCTGGGGTCTGATTGAATCTCTGTGGAGTGACTCAGTGAGTGTTTGATCGTCTCTCTGTGTCCTCCAGAGGTCGCTGATGTCTGTGCCTTCCTCGCCTCTGATGACTCTCAGTACATCACCGGAGCCAGCATCGAAGTCACAGGTGCAGTTTTCAAACTTTACATTTCACATAACAAATGTTTTCAACTTAACAAGCACACAAACACATATGTCACATTTTAAGCATCAAAGCTCGTCTCTCTTTGTCAGGTGGACTTTTCATGGGTTAAATCAGCCGTCCAGCACACCACTGGAGACCAGCGTGAGGCTAGTTTCTTCATAATTTTAGTGACACTCTGATTGTGTGTTTTTGTAATTTTGGTGTGAACCTGTGCTGCACAGTGTAAAGTCACCTGTTGTCCTAATAAATACCTGAATGTCATATTTATGTGCGTAATGCTGAATCTGTTAGAAGCTTTAAAAAAAGAACTTTATTCTTTCTCAGGATTACTTGTTTATGTGGTTTTGGGGACAGCAGGGATTTGAACCAGCCACTCTAGATCTACAGACATATTTCAGAGTCTCTACCACACCACCTCCAGAGCCTCTTCAGGCTTTCTGTCTTCTCTGACAGCTTTACACAAAAAGTCAGGCTTTTAAAAGCATTGTTGGAGGTCTGGAAGCTCACCTTCAGATGTTACAGGTGGTTAACTCACTGAACCGGTGAGCTGAGCTGCTGTCAGGATTTTCAGCATCAGACTCCTCTTTGCTCCAGTTGTGCTGCAGTTTCTGTTTTTGTGCTGCCCGTCTTTTATTGTTGTAACCACAGCAGTTTTCTCATTGAGTTGTAGTGAGCAGATGCTGTTTCTCAGCCAAACATGTGAGTTTGGAAACAGGACCCATAATCTCAGAGACGATGTGCCAGTACATTATGTTCCCCCCCCGAGCCGCTAAGCTTGGTTTGTCATGGTTTTAGATATTTAAATACAGCCGCTGAGAGGTGAAGAAAAACAGTGACAGAATATGTCTGGTAAACACTCGTGCAAAGAAAACTGAGGTTTCTGTTTTTGTCTTTATAAAAAGTGAAACTAGCAGCTCTTAAACACTCCTATTTTTTACTCACAAACACACAAAATGTCTGAAAGCATTTTGAAATAATTACTTGCGGAGCACAAAGTTTAAAATGACACAAACTTCCTGCAACTAACGAGGCTGATATCCACGCCGTTTGTGCACCTCGTAATGATTCAGAGCATGCCCGTTCTTTAAAGATTTGTGACTAGTGATAAAACTGAACTGATGCTGATGGATTTTTAAATATCTCCAAGAAACTAACAAGAAGCAAACAGGCGCAGGACTTCAGACTGGCCACAAGATGTCGCTGTTTCACCACCTAGTAAAAATAACAGGCAGCATGGAGCCAATAGAAACACAGCAATCACTACAATAGACCACAAAGAATTAATAGAGAACACATAAAGATAACAGCCTCAAACCAGCAAGTTAAGGATTTTTTTATGTTACCAAGACATAAATTAATCTTGTCATCACTGCAGACTGTGCTACCAACGCATAATAAGATTACGGGAAAATACATGTAGTTAAAGGACGTCAAAAATAACAAATATGAGGCTGATGCAGAAGATTAATTACTAAGGAATGCACATAAATAAAAAAGAAATCCACCAGAAAAGCCCGTCGAGTTTTAAAATGCTTTTCTATGTTTTTTAAATAAGAAAACATGAAATCAAACAAGACAATCTGTATATTTTACACTTACACCAATAACTAAATACTTAAAATGAAACAGACATTTTCACCCTGCCTATAAACAAAGTGATAAAGAGCGACACCTTGTGGCCATCTTCAGTAAGATAATGACAGCAGATGGAAGAAAAACAAGAGTCAAGCAGCTCTTTTAAAAAGATTATATATTACAGAAACAAGGATTTAAAAAAAATTACTTACAGACATTATAAAATAATACTTTTTTCTCTTTTCAGCACCATATTTTTATGTTGAAATGGCTTCAACACAATAAAAACAAACAAATAGTTGAGGTCATTCTCTCTGGAGGAGGGCAGATTTTTTTGGTTTTAGGTTTCAGTCATCCATCCCCCGGTTTCCTGTTATATATATATATATATATAAAAAAAAGCATTTAAAAAAAAAAAAAGCACAAACAAATAAAACCAGAACCCCAGAATTTAATCACCCCATAATTTTTCACTTTCCATCCCGCGGTGGCTGACAACATTCGCCCCCCTGCCTCTCACAGCCTCTCTCTCACCCACTGTGGTTCAGAAATTTAAAGCGTGCAGTATTTTTAGCGCCACAGCTCAGATCAATGCAGAGTCTAAGTAAACTGGTTTTCTGTGATTGCAAACCTGCAAAAACCAACAAGTGAAACAGCAGCAACGACAGGGACGTGCCAGAAGTGGAGAGTCACCATTTAATCATTACAGTGGAAGCAGGATTTAACAGCACAGTACAGTCGATGCAAACACTAAAAAGGGATTTTACAGCAACGTGTGGCCACAGATTCTTTTTTTTTTTTCTCGTACAAAAGGAGTCTGAACAGGGCGTGGACAGAAGCACCGCAGTGAGTTTGACCTTCAAGTGTCAGCTGCAGGAAATAAATACACACCACATTTGACTGAAATATTTGTTGGTTCTTGTTTTTTTAATCTCAAAGCACCCTGTTAGTTTTAAATAAATACAATAGAATATCACTATTTCTGTACAAATGGTATGTAATGCACATCTTCCCCAGTTACAAGCTTCATGAAATTGGAAGAGACTAAAGGAAGTGAAGGAGTCAGAGTGGATACTACAGCTTTGACACTTTTGTATAATTAGCACCTTGCCACACAGTTCAGTAAAAGCGTGCATTTTATTCGCTGCTGCAGAAAAAACAGGAGGGAACTCTGAAGCTCAGACACATATTTCAACACTGATGGTGTTCTGGATGGAAAACAACAATCAAAGTGCCCAGAAAGTGACTCAGCAAACAGTGGACTGGTGTGATGTTAGTGACCGCGGCAGCCTGATGAGTGATTTAAAGAATCAGGTCTTTTAAAAAAGGCACCAGTGGCATGCAAATACAAAAGCACTGCATTTAGCACAGTTTACAAAATGAATGGCTTTGATTTCACTGATCACACATTTCTCCTGCCTCACTGCATGCATCAGATGGTCAGCTCAGTTCGTTTTTGCTCCTCTCAGGCTGGAGGAGTGATTGTCCAGTCCTGCACCACACCACACATTAACCTCGGTGGTCAGTTCCCTGTGTTTCTGTCGGGTGTCGTTAATTCTTTGGTTCCTTATAGTGTAAAAAGATCTGAGTGTTACTCTGTAAACAGCATGATTGAAAAGTCACTGCACTTTCACCCTAAATGACCTTACAAAGATCTTCATCTGCAACAACAGGTGAACGTTTCTGACCGCTGGCTCTTATTTGATAGTCAGGTTTGTCTCCTGTTTTGTTTTCATGTGATCCAAATGTGATTTAACTGCATCTTGGATAAAGGCAGCTACACAGGAGCCTCTCATAGCTCGTTTCACTGATGGAGGAGTGACTGTCAATCATGTTGCCTGCAGTGCGAGTGTAGGATTAAAGAGCTGGGAATGAGTGTGACCCTTTTTTGGGAAGAGATGTTGGATGGGGAGGTAGAGGAGGAGTGGGGAAAAAAGAGAGACAGCGGGGAGGAGAGAGGAGTGAGAGGGGGAATCAGAGACGGGGGCTTCAGACCTCAGGTTGCCGGCTCGCTCGCTCGCTTGCTCTCAGGCCGGTGACTTTAAAGAAAACACACTTATTTTGAAGAACGCTCCCTCCTGGTTTTTTTCTTCATTTCTCGCGGATGTGCACCTGGTCGAAGGTCTCCTCTCCACGAGTTTTTTCAGATTTCTCTCCTCTTTTTTTTGTTTTTTTGACGTCCATTAATTGTTGGGAGGATGTTGCTTTCCCAGGCACGTACTTTACTGTGAGCACGTGTTTGTCTCACAACAGCAACTGCATATGTAAGTGTGTGTGTGTGTGTGTGTGTGTGTGTGTGTGTGTGTGTGTGTGTGGGGGTATGTGTGTGTTTTTTATATCATTTACAAGTTAATTTACACATTACTGGGCATGAATGTTTATCTTATATAAGTGTGTCTCTAAGCGTGTGTGTGTGTGTTTTCTTGTGTCGTTGTCTGAGTACGTGTGTGTGTTTTTAGGCTTGGAAACAGACAGGTCCCACTTCAAAACCAAACTGCTGGTTTCTCTCCCCAAAGTCTGACACCTTGATATCCCGCAGAGGAAGATGCTCCATCTGTGGTGTGTTGATCTCCAGGACTGTCCTGTCGAAGCCCTTACGATACTGAGAAGAGACACAGAGACACACACGTCAGTAAAACCATAAAATAAAAAATATTTATGGTTTAAAGTCTGTATAACTTGGAATAATAGTTTGGAAAGAGGGTTGAAATCACAGCCGATGCATATAGATGTAGTTAGTGTTTATTTCATATAAAAAAGCTGAATCTCATGAATAAATCTACCCAAATCACTGAAAACAGGCAACTTAAACTAAATGCTTCATGAAATCCTCTAAATGTTTTGTCTTGTGTTTTGCAGCTATATGTGAAACTGTTTTTTTTTTTTTTGAGGGGGGGTATTCAAACTAAGTTTTCATCATGATACATGATGTATCAGCTGGAGGATACGTGAATGAACAAAGACTCAGCAGCACAGGGATTATAGAGGGGGAACCTTTCTGAATTTTACAACCTTAAAGGTCCCATAAAATGAAATATAGTCTCTTTCTTCTTGATGTAGGACAGAACACAATGTGGGATTATTCTACTGTGGAATCCAGTGTGCTTCCACCAACAGCTCAGTCACACTGGAGTAAAAATAGGGCGGCAGCCTCGCTGTGACTATGAGGAAAAAAGTGGTCGCCTTCATCTTCTGAGTGACCACTTTTGATCACAAGACGACTGCCTGGTGTGAAGCAGCCCGTCTCCAAACCATCAGGGCCGACTCAGACTGACTGCAGTCACTCTCAGACAGATTGCCAACACGCTGCAATCAATCTGAGTCAGTCTGCACCGATGAGTGCAACTTGTTTGTGTTGCGTCTTTGCAACAGTGGACTCGACTCATTCGGTTTCGACTCATTCGGTTGCCATTCTGGTCACACAGTACTGTGCAAAAGTCTTGAGTCACCCCTCATTTCTTTATATTTTGCTTCCAAAGAGCCAGACTTTCTTCTAATTTTTTAAAGTGCTCTTGGCAAATCTCAGCATGGTGTGCTGCAGGACAGAAGAAGTGGCAGGCCTAAAAAAAAACTACAGCAGCACCATCTTTATGCACCAAAGTTGCTTTAAAGACGGCAACTGACTGCAAGTGATCGTACACCTGGTCCCCGTCTTCGAAGCAACCATTTCCAAAGCAACAAGATCACAAGTTAATTGCACACGGTCTCTATAATTTTGGCCGTGGCACGATCTCCAACCACTATTTTCTCTAGTGTGACTGTAGCATCACAGAGCAAGAGGCAGTTTAATGTGATAGGACTGGAAGAGGGTCAGACCAAAATGCTAAAATGTACTGTTCCTGCTGGTTAGATGGGCCAGAGGAAGGATGTGACAGTTTTCCAGAAACCTCAGTAACAGCAGCCTTTAAGAGGGCTGGATGTAGTTTCATATGTGTGAACTCACAGAGCAGCCATCGATCAAGGCTTTGATGTAAGGGTTGGTCTCATAGCTCAGCTCTTCGTCGTTGGCACCCAGGAAGTGCAGCGCCCTTTCGTAGTTGTTCTTGGAGCTTTGGTCAGCCCAGGCCACTGAGCGGTGGCAGTGGTAGGTGAGGTTCTGGCGGGCCTGGACGCTCAAGAGGCGCAGGAAGCCCAGCTGGACGACACCCACGGGCTCACCGTTAGAGTCGACGTAGGAGAACTGGGAGGAAGACGAGGAGGTGAGAGAAAGGGATTTGATGATAAGATGATAGGATAATGAGGAGGAAAAAGAGTAAGAGCAAAAGAAAAGGATGCACATAAATGAGGGAAAGAAGGGTCACAAAACAGAGGTTAAAGGTCAAGTTAAGAACTAAACTATGAAATTTTTAAAACAAGTCTTCGTGTCACAAAGTGTCACTAACCTTACTACCAGTGGAAAACTGACTGTACCACGATCCTGGAGTCTCTTTGTCCCAGGAGCTCATCTCCACCTGTGACCCGAATGATCCACATCACATATTATAGTCAGAGAAGTTTAATTTAATGCCTGTTTTTGCACAAATAAATACAACATGTGTTACACCAACCTGGACGGCAGTTTTCCTAAATATTGCTGCTCTGACATCTTAGTTTTATTATAAATTTAAAATAATCTTTTAGTTTGTAGATGCAAATGAGAAAATAGAAACAGCCACAAATACTGAATTGCACTTCAGTGAAAATGCACCATTTCCACCTCTAAAATACTGGTAATATTAACCAAAAGGATTCATTTTCTGTTTAGTTAACCTGCACTTTGACACTGAGGAGTCGGTGGTTTTCAGAGACTGCTGGACTGACCGTGTTGATGTCCTTGCTGGGGTACAGGCATGTCTCTCCAGCAGTAAAATTACAGAAGACCTTGAAGGAGTCTCTGGAGCAGCCCTGATTGGGGTCGATCCAGTACTCTCCTGCAGAGGGTGACAGAAGGAGAGAGGTGGAAAATGTAAAAACCCCTGCTTTAAAAGGTCTAACTTTGACTCTCAAAGATGTCCATAAAATGTTCATTCATCATCATCCTGGTGTTGATATAACTGCCATATCTATAACAGAACCAAAACATGGGATCAGCTGGCAGGTATGTTTTTGGGTTATTTCCTTTACCGTCTTTGAGGTCCGGCTGGCTGAGGTGCAGGTCCTGGCAGGTGCGTGCGGGGCTGTCCTGGGTGCCCAGAGGGAAACGCATCGTCTCGATCTCCTGTCGAAGTGAGTTGAGAGAGCCAAAGATCTCCTCCATGCCTTCGCTGCCCATCAGGAACTCGGTGCCAGCGGTGTCAGACGCAGGCATGTCAGGGTCAAACTCAGGCACCAGCTGGCTGGCATCGATGGAGCGTTTGGACTTGGGACTCCTCTGGATGGGCAGTGGATGAATGACCTCACCCGGTGGGCCCTGGGAAGCAAGTTTACATCATTAACTAATAAATAACTGGTTCAGAGAGTAAATGGAAAAGATTTCAATGATAAATATAAAGAAAGGTGGGGTACTTACAGGAGGTCCAGGAGGTCCTTGTACTCCTTTTTCTCCCTTTGGTCCAGCTCCTCCCTAAATCCAGCAGGAAAAGGAAAGATTTTAGAAGCATCACAGCATCACATCCATCTTTGGATTTTGCTAACAACTGCACTCATGTTGGTAGAAGTATTTTAAAAAGGCTGTTTACTCACAGTGGCACCCTTTGCTCCTTTGATACCTTGAGGACCCTGGAAAAGACATCAGACTTTAGTTTTATGATAAAGGACACACTGACACACATTTTAGGAGCTGGAGGAGAAAGAATGACAGCATGTTCCTGGAATAAAACAGCACGGGCACTTACAGGATGACCAGGAGGACCAGCAGGGCCCATGGGTCCGGTGCCTCCAGAAAGTCCCTGTTTTAAAAGAAAAGACATGTCTGACATAAGAATTATTTTCATAAATATGTGTAAAAATAAATGTAAATAATGGAGATTGTGCTGCCTGCTCTTATGCATGTGACAGAGGTCAAACTTACAGTCTCTCCTTTGGGTCCAGAGGATCCTTGGGGCCCAGGAAGACCTCGGTCTCCCTTCTCTCCCTGCTCTCCCGGGGGTCCGATGAGTCCGATAAGACCTTGGTGTCCCTTTTCTCCCTTGGCACCGGGATCTCCATGCAGGCCAGGCAAACCAGGTGGTCCCTGCAGGATGAGAAGCAGAGCAAGAAGAAAAGGAGGAGGATGAAAGCAAAGAGGACAGACAGGAAGAGGAAAGATGGAGGATTAAAGAAGGCAGCAGGAGCAAAGTGCAGCGTCACAGTGTCACAGCGTCACAGTGTCACAGCGTCATGGTGTCACAGTGTCACGGTGCCACGGTGCAGAATAAGTGTATAAATGAAGCTAAAACTTTGTGTTGTTTTCTTACCATAGGTCCAGGTGGTCCTTTCTGTCCAGCAGGTCCTGGTGATCCTTGCTCACCCTGAAACACAATCATTAACACACTCAGTGAGTGGACAGCAACACACCACACAACAAGTGTTGTACACACACGCTGAATTTGGCATTTTTTAGTTGCTCTTTTAACAAATGCAAAAAAATTATTGATAAACCCAACTGACCACTGATCCTGGGAGTCCTCTAAGACCTTCAGTTCCTGGTTTTCCTGGTGGACCCTGGGGGCCGACAGGACCGGTCTTTCCTGGGGGGCCAACTGCACCCGGATCTCCCTGTAAAGGGTGATTCCAAAGAAACATGATTAAAACATAATTTTTTGCACTGTAATATTTTCCCAACAAAGAAAAATAAGATCGGTACCTGATAAAAACTAGAATTACTCACTTATCATAGAATCACTGATGGAAATAAAAGTGGCAGTAATCAGATGTAAACCTTGCTATCTTCATAGTTTTTTCTTATCATCTGCCATAAGTTTATACTTACAATGATGTAGATCATCTAAGAACTGAAGAATATTATGGGACTCACCTTGGTTCCCTTCTCTCCCTGACGTCCCTCTGATCCTCTTGCACCGGCAGGACCCTGACATATAAACGAGGTAACAGTGCATCAATAAACACAAATGATAAAATACTGTATAACTTCAAATTTCATAAGCTTTCACTAAATAATATAAATGAACTGTATATTAAATAGAGGCTATTCTGCAAGTATCATAGCAGGAAAGAAACAGAGTAAATGTATGACGGGGAAATGCATTCACAGTGCTGTGCTGACTCATCCTGACTCAGAATGGCTGTTTGGGAGGTGTATACACTTGTAAGCATGACTGGCAATGATGCTGTGTCACCTTATTTGACTTATTCGACATAAATCTGAATAAAATGTTAAACAGCAAAACTAGGCTGTGAATTTTTTTCCTTTTTTTTTTTTTTTTAACTTTAGG
>VUQS01024461.1:17240-52332 GCA_015108495.1 Heterochromis multidens | reverse complement strand
TGGTTTTTATTTTTTTTTTTTTTTTTTTTTTTTTAACTCTTTGGGGGTGCCAAAAAAAGAAGAAAGATCTTGCTACTCTTGTGATCTTTCATAGCAGCAGCTTGCCATCAAACCGGGTAATCTTACCCTCTTTCCTGGGGGGCCAAGAGGTCCGTTCTCACCAGGAGGTCCTGGGGTGCCCTGTGATAAGAGGCAGAGTGAGAACACTGAGGAGATGGACTATTTCTAATGCTTCATTTCAAAATCTGCATTGTTGCATCTTTTGACTTACAGGTTCTCCTGGTTCACCATCCTCTCCTCTCTCTCCCTTAGCACCATCTTGACCCTAAAGACAAAGCCGATCGTGGTTAGAAGTTTTTCTTTTGGTTGTTCAGTTTAGTACGAAGCTCAAACCAAACTGTGCAGCAAAGAGGGTGAACTGAAATGTACACATTCAACATACCTGCAAACTCTGACAAATAAACAGGATGTACTTACTCTGGGCCCAACCTCACCAGGGGGGCCAGGATCACCAGGGAAACCAACAGGGCCCTGAAATAATAGAAAAAAGACCCAGTGATTAAATAGCAAAGAGAGAAAACTGTCTGAGGTCACTGATCTGTGTGGCAGTTTCACTGTGTAATGTTTTGGTGTGTGTTTGATTGCAGAGTTATCGTACTGGGTTTCCTTTGGGCCCGTCATCTCCAGGTCCTCCTCGTCCTCCAGCAGCTCCAGCAGTTCCAGGTTGTCCAGCCTCTCCCTTCTCTCCGCGCTCTCCACGAGGACCCTGTCAACAGAGGAACAAAACTCTTTGTTTAGTCGTGGATGATATTAACATATCGGTGACAGCGTGATCTCCTGATAGGTCAGCTCACAATTTGTGTTAAGGTCAGACACTCAGCCACTCACCTTCTTTCCAGGCTCTCCTACGATTCCAGGTGGTCCAGCCTCACCGGGCTCTCCCTGTGGAACAAACATCACGTATTTTAATCCAGTTTCTTTCTTTGAATACGACCAAGCTGGTGTAAAAATATCCCTTCAGTACTGCACCTTCTCTCCGATAGGTCCAGGATTACCAATACCACCAGGAGGACCTTGAGGACCCTAAAAAAAAAAATACAAAAACAATTGAGACAAAATGATCAAATAATTTCCACCACTGGCAGCAAACAGTATCAGCTAACTTACTTTAATTAACAGTGAACAATAATTTTTAGTTTTGTCTGAATTTACTGATAAAAAAGATAAAAAGTTTGTTTCACTAAGTTATGTCCCATTTTATTCTTGTTTCTGAAACATTTTGAATTAGCCTTGTTGAGCATGCTGCCAGTTTCACAGAGATACAATAAAAGCTCAACAGCAGCTCCAAATACTCACGTCAGCTCCGTTTGGTCCAGCAGGGCCACGGGGTCCTGGAGGGCCTGGAGGACCCTGAAAACATAAAGAGGATTGAATTTTTATCATAATTTTAATTATTTTATTGGGATAAATCATTACCAGTTATAACAATATTCATGTGTTTGTGAAGCTCACCATAGGTCCAACATCTCCGGTCTCTCCCTTCTCACCAGGTGGTCCTGGCAATCCCTGCGGAGCAAAGGTCAAAGTCCTCGATTAGGAGCTTAGCACAAGAGCGAAGCTCAAAATGTACAAGTATTTACATCAAAGCCAAACATAGAGAAAGGAAGTGTTGTGGCTTTTTGATGGTTTTACCTGGAGTCCGATGGGTCCTGGAGCTCCTGGGAATCCTCGGGTTCCCTCATCACCTTTAGCTCCAAAAGGCCCCTGCTGCCCCCTCGGTCCAAGGTCTCCATCAGCACCCTGCACCACAGAAGAAGAAAAACAAAGACAAAAATAGGAAATAAGAACAAGTTAGCAGAAAATATTATGCAGTACTCCTGATAGTGCTTCAGTGGGTCTAAACTTCTCATCATAACAGTAATGATTGTGTGTACTGATCACAGAATTAAATTTTCGTTTTAATATGACCTTTATCACATCAGTAGCTTCTGCGTATCATGATAAAAAATGGCCTTCTTGGAGTTCTCTGCTGAGTTATGATCTCTTTATTTGTGTTTGCTTAGAATAAACAGAAATGCTGGGCTTGAAGCATGAGCAGTGACACCCACAAATAAAGAAAACAATGAAAAGTGCACCTATAAACTCAACCACCACCAAATGCATCAACTTAGGAAATAAAAAAAAAAAGTTGCATTGCAAAGAGTTTTTACTCACAGCTGGACCAGGCTGACCAACAGGACCTAATGGCCCGGGTGGACCGGGAGGACCCTACAAATAAACAGAAACAAGCACACAAACACTGAGCAACACAACAAAACTGCAGCATAATGATTAACAGAGAAACACCATTATTAGATTCTGATCATTACCATCAGAAGGAAACATTAATCCCTGATTTAATCACTCACATGCTCTCCTTTTGCTCCCTTGGCGCCCTTCTGACCGTGCTCTCCAACCTCACCCTGAAACAACAAACATGTCATTTTATTTTACACACTCAGCTCTGAAAGCACTTAAAATTAATTATTTTGCTATCTTAGGCCTTTGTTTGATTCTGAGTCATATTTTGACAATCTGACCTTAAACAGACTAAAGATATTATTTTGACTCATGACATATACGCACCACCTTCTGAGGTGAAACATTCATCCTACATCCTAAGATTCTTACCAAGAATCTTAACAGGTTATACTGTAGCTAAGGTGTGATCACTGCTACTTAGAGTTACTGGCCTTATCTCCGTCCTCGCCGGGAACTCCAGCTGGTCCAGCAGGGCCGGGCAGACCCACAGGACCCTGCACTCCATCCCGACCTGCTGGGCCAATCGGGCCTTTCTCACCCTGAGCAGGAGAAAGAAAAAAAGGGACTCAACAGTTGATATTTATCATTAGCTGGACAGACTATAAATCTGATGAACACATCCAGAACACTCACAGGGACTCCCTTCTCTCCAGCTGGTCCAGGTGGCCCCTGAGGGCCTGGTCTGCCAGGAGGTCCAACAGGTCCAGCAGTACCAGCTGGCCCTCTCTCACCAGGAGAGCCCTAGAAAGTACATGAAAATGAAGAATTGAATAACAGTAAACTGTGATTACAGATTCAATATGTTTCATATCCCATAGTGAGATATTTGAAAAATTTAACCAGTACAAATGATGGTAATGTCCAAACTCAAAGTACGTGCCATTCTTTCCTGACTTAACTGAGTGATCCAGATATGCCTCCATTATTTCTGCACTATAAAAATATTCTTAAAATGAGTTTTTCATATGAACTGAAACGTACAGCAGGTCCAGGAGGTCCAGCAGGTCCTTCACCTCCCTTCAGTCCTCCACCACCCTGGAAGAAATGACCATAAGGGAATAATCAGCACACTTTTATCCTAATGACCAAAGTATTTCTTAAAAACACCTGGATGCTGTCTTGGTGACCTACGCAGGATCATTCATACTCACAGGAGTTCCAGGAAGTCCTCTCTCTCCCGGGAAGCCTCTCAGTCCTGAAGGACCATCTTTACCAGGACGTCCTAAGGGTCCAGGGTCGCCCTTGGTGCCCTCTTTCCCTGAGGGACCAGGAAGCCCCTGCTCACCAGGTGGACCTGGAGGTCCAGGATGGCCTCGCTCACCCATGGGGCCGGTCTCTCCTGATGGACCCTGGGAAGACAGATATGGAGAGAGTTGAGAGAAGAAGACAATAATGATGGAAGAAAGAATAAATAAAGTGAAAGAGCAAAGGAGCAGGATGCGAATATGGACAAGTGAAGTGGGCAAGCTGCCTTGTGATTAAGAAAGCTGATGTGATTTAGTGTCTCAGTAACAGTATCTACACCATGATGAATGATGAATGATCACCTGAGGTCCAACAACTCCAGGAGGCCCAGGTGGACCCATTTTACCTTGGAAACCCTGCAAGAGAAAAACTCAGTTAACAGATTATCTACAAAATACAGAACCTCGTCCCTACTGTTGAGATGCATGTAATCCACATCTGAAAGACACGTCTTCTCATAACCTTCATCAAAATCTCAGTGACTCAGGTGGAGATGGACTTGGAAAAACTGCTTTGATTAGTTTTTTGCCCATTTGACACATAACAGAAAATAATTCTTCTTCTCCAGAAATACAGATTCAACCATTCCTGTGCATTTAATTTCACAGATCACTACTAATGTACTTAATCATGAAACAGTCCAAGTCTTTGGAAAACACTGTGCCCTGATTTCAAAACAACATAAAATGCATTGAGCATCATAATCTGTGCATCTGTGAATAAACACATTTGTTTGCTGCTGGTGTCACGGTTTTGATTTCAGCATCATCAGCTTTAATCAGTGAAACCATTTTTTAAAAATACATTTTTAGCCTTTATTGCAAGATGACAGTGGACAGAAGACAGGACAGCTGGGAGAAATACATGCAGTAAATCGCCTCGGGGTGGATTCAGACCCAGGCCTCTGCATTAGCCTTATAGCATATGGGTCACCTGCTCTACTTAGTGAGCTAAACCAACTCCCAGTGGAACCACCTTTAAGAGAAGTTTAAAAAATAAATAAAAAATCTGACTTACAACTTCTCCTCTCTGTCCAGGATGTCCTGGCAGGCCATCCTTTCCTGGTGGTCCCTGTGATGAAACAGTAAACAAATATTAATCAAACTCCAACTTCAGGAAAGGAACATCAAACCCAAAGTACAAAGTACCACAATTCTCACTTCAGCTGAGTGATGTCACCTTGAATCTGTAAAATTTCTAAAATCAGTCTATGAGAAGCTGGTATGAAAACATTTTCTTACAGGAGGTCCCTTTGGTCCAGGGAAACCATTGGCTCCCTGAGGTCCTGGCAATCCCTGAGAGATGATATGTGATAAAGTAAGAACACATCAAATATATGACACACGTTTCAGAGTTTTGCCAAGTAGGACATGCTTCTGGGAAACGACAGTTGAAGGTTTACCCTCTCTCCAGGAGGACCAGGAGGGCCATCACTTCCAGAGGTTCCCTAATAGGAGCAATAAAGCAAAGAAGAATGCATTAAATACAAAGTATTATCCTTTTTTATCCAGCTTATTTTCAGGCAAAAATTCAAACTAATGATTATAAATGACATCCAGGGTTTTAGGCAAGATGCTGAAAAATATTTTGGTGTCCAATTAAAAGTTTTTATTCTTTGAAAAAAGTCCAGCTTTGACATTTTTATTCAAACATCAATATAAACATATGATAATGATGAGATAAAGGCAATATTTTTGTTTTTACACATTCCTGCAAAAATATGAACTAAACACAACAATCATTAGTAAATCATACATGTGGACAGTTTCTCTGTTAGTTTCAGGTTCGGTGTGTAGACAAACCTTTGCTCCTAGCTTCCCCGTGGTGCCCCTTGGTCCTCGCTGCCCTCGGGGGCCCTGATGGTCAAAAACAGCACGTATAGTTAAATTAGCTATGACTACACTGAAATCATATTAAGGAATAATTAAATAACTCTGAAAACTCGGTCTCTGCTGATCACCAGTGGTTAAAGTGTTGATGGGTGATGAGGTCAGGCCTAAAACAGCCTTTTCAGCCAGAAAGGGCAGTGGCTTTCCAGCCTGGTGGTAAGTCACTCTTTAACACTGTGAGCAGAGAAGCTTCTAAAAACTGAATGAACAGATAATTAGAAAAAGGTACCGTTGGGCCTCTTTGTCCTCTTGGACCTGGTTTGCCAGTAGGACCCTGAAGAAAAGCAGACAGACAACAAGTTTACATCAGAACTGCTGTTATAACCTGATCATTTTAATCCTTGTTAAGTCTGTCTTAATTTTTCAACAGAGACATCGTCTTACTCTTGTTCCCTTCTCGCCGTTTGAACCAGGGAATCCTGGGAATCCAAGAGATCCCTAAAAATAAATGAACATCTCAGGATCAGCTGTTTCTCACACTACAGAAATATGATGATCACCAAGATAAATCTCTGTTAATGTCACTGTTAATGAAAGACGTGTTTCTCTCACCTTAGGTCCTTGTCTTCCAGGATATCCAGGAAGTCCAGGAACACCAAGTTTACCCTGGAAACAAATGATGACATAATTAATCACAGCAGCTATAACTGTGTTTTCTAACCTGTTTTAAAACCAACTGGTCACAAACCTACTAATTATGACTGATTAAATTCACATGAATAAAAGATAAAAGGAAAAAAACTGTTACAAAAAAGAAAATGTTCACTCAAAGATCCTTTCAAATTCAAATAAATACTTCTTTCAGATACTTGATACAGGTAAAGTATTTAAAATCAAATTTATTATGAAAATCTCACATCTATAGTCAACAGCACAATGACACTTCCTTGCCTGCTGCATTGCTGGTTTTAACAAAATGGAAAACATTTGATAAATTTGTGAACAATAATATTTCTTGTAGAGCAAAAACCTGAAAGTCAGTTTCAGTAGAATTTAATTTTAAATTAATAATATGTAAAATTAAATGATGGTCTGAATAATAAAAAGTCGATTACAGTTAAGTAATCTTGTCCTAATTAAACAGGTCATACCTTCTCACCAACCAGTCCAAGAGGTCCAATATCACCAGGGGGTCCGACACGACCCTTTGGCCCCTCTGGACCATCCTCTCCTCTTGGCCCTGATACTCCAATCTCTCCCTGCAAGAGATTAGAGTCAAAACAAAGCTGTGAGATTAAATCTGTGCAGTAAACAGAGTAATAACTCCAAGCAAATATTAAAATGAGTAAGATGAAAAAAATGGCCAATCCAGTCCTTTGTTCAGCTATCCACTGTTATATTACTGACCAACCAGCTGCTTCATTATTCAGACTTTACCCTTTCTCCCTTGGAACCGAAGTCTCCTTTAACTCCCGGGAAACCATCTTCTCCCTAGCAACAAAAACAAATAAAAACACAATTAATAGTATTAATAATATCAACCTTGTTTTTAATTTTAAAATTCATTCACACAATATCTCTGTTTTTTTTTTTAATCAACAAATATACAGATTAACACGATCTTATTATGCAAATGTGAGATTTATTTGGAAATCTTAAACTGTAAAGGATCACTGACCTTTTCTCCTTTGTGGCCTTTCAGACCGCGGATTCCTTGAGCTCCCTGCGATTGAACAATTATATAATCAATGCATTTACACGCTAAGAAATACTTGCTCAGTTCATCGCATTCAAAAATGTATTTGCTGATTTTTGTTTTTAGGACAAGTTAAAAATGAACAGCACTGACCTTGATGCCCCGAGGACCAGGATAGCCAATAGACCCCTGAGGACCGTTTGGACCCTGCAGAAGATCAAAGAAAGCAGGATGAGTTTACAGCACAACACATACCAGACACTCTGTGGACAACTACAACAACAAGGACAAACTTAACACAGGGGTTTCATTTCTCCTGTTATGATGGATAATAATTTGGTGAATTTGGTTTGTTAGAGAAAGGTGTGATGGAGATATGACACCCACCTGGTTTCCCTTGGTGCCAGAAGGCCCCTCCTTTCCTGGGTGACCCTGAACGTGAAAACAGAGAGCTTAAGCCTTAGGAAGGACATCATCCAGCTTTAGGTTAGTTTAACTTAATAAACATTATAAAGACAGACAAACATACAGGAGGCCCATCAGCTCCAGGCATTCCTGGAAGACCTGGTTTTCCAGTGGGACCCTGGAGAAAGAGACAAGGTGCTTGTTTTAGTAATCAGTGTATAAAAGGTCAATAAACGCTCCTCATTTGAAATGCCTCATATCTGAATAAAGTGCAGATGCAATTTTGGTCAGTTTAGCAAATCACAAATCCAATGCACCTGTCTCGCTGTGCCCGAGCTACATGCAGGTCTGTTCAGGTGGTGGCTCTGCATCTGAACTTTTCTGGTTAACATGTACAACGGGCTCACATGGCTGAAGCATGAGCGTGATAAAAGTGCACTGATACAGGGTACATTTATTTGTTCTATAAGACTAAGAGTGCTAAAATCACTGGTGATTTTTCTCTTTAGCAATACTGTCTCATCTGTGGTGAGAAACACCCAGAAAAAAAATATTGTGGATGGTCTTGGATGATTAGTGATCAAAAATATTGACAGTGGCTGGTAAGTCAAAGAAAATCTTTGGTGGGGAGAGTGTTGATGTGAATGAGGGAAGGATGCATCATTTCACTGTAATTTCAGAGATCTTTATGCTGCCAGTGTCACAGCTGCAGTGTCTGTGTGAATCACTGAGAGTGACTGTAATCTTTTAAAATGCACAAAAGAGACAAAGTGGAATCTTCATGCAGTAAATCTGCTTATTCCACTGTGCACTGAGTTTCATGATGATGAGATAAACCCTGCACGTGATATCTAACTTAATCTAGAAGATGTGGTTTTCAGTAGGCTCATCATATTTTTCACTTTTCTGAGATGTGTGAATTTGATTTGTATCTGATAACATAATTCTCAAAAATCCCCTAAATTCCTGCTGTAACGGGTTTTTAAAGATCTCCTCCTGTCCCATCACATAAACAACCATCCTCCTCGTACTGGATTTCACCTTTTCAGTGTCCTTCACTGTAATATTTAAATATAAGAACTGGAGAATAGAGTTGAATAATTAAATAAATTAATCATGTTCCAACTATAATATGACTGTTTCCCATTAAATAGTTGTTTAGTCCCAACTTTCATTATGTAGTTTATATATTTAAGGTCTTACTTTCTCTCCTGGGGGTCCGATGGCCCCCTGAGGTCCTGGCATTCCCTGCAAAAAAAAACAAAAACACACGTGACTTTTACTCAGTGTATGGAGTGAATTTAACTTGAACATTACAGTTTACTTTTATTTTTGTGTGCATGTTCATGCATACCTATGACCATAAGCACACAGTTTCCCAGTGAACCAGATATGTGATAATGACCAGGTGTTCTCTGTCTCACCTGAGTTCCTGGGGTTCCCTGCTGACCTGGAGGTCCTGGCTCACCTTGGGGACCCTGAGAGATGGAAACAGAAGAAGACAGAGTAATGATCAGTGCAGGGCAAAGTGAGAGGCAGATGAGGAAGAGAGAATCGATCTAAAATTACTCAAAATAAAAGCTTTGTGTTAACATTATGAGTTCAAATACACATGATAACATGTAACTGACCAAGTTTCCTTTGGGACCGTGGGGTCCATCGTTTCCTCGTACGCCCTGAGAAGAGAAAAGCGAGAAGAAACTTAAAAACAATTCCCCATATTTTCCCATAATGTCAGCTTCTACCCAAAGCATTCTGGGAAAGGGAACTGAAAATATCTTCTCTGGTGCACTTCTCAGCATCCCTCACAGAAAACAACAGATTTTGATGTCGATGCTGGTGTGTCTTTAAATTTGTGGGAATCCGTCTGCTTAAAGTGGAAGTCAGTTAATTTTACACAAGTCTTTAGAAAAAACTGCATGAAGTGTTCGGCTGACTCACTTGTGGAGGTGCTGGTTTGTACTTGAGCAGGTTTTAAATTAAAAATAAAAAAAAAAAGTGGGGTGTGAAGTAATAAAAAGTGTTACCTGGCCTCTCAGAAGCCGTTATTACATACTTCATCTTCTGCATCAGTTTTTGACAAGGAAGAAAAATATTTGGAAGAAAAAGAACAAACTGATGTGTCTGCTCTCCAGAGTGAGTGCCATCCTAAACTGACGGAGCATTCCCTTAAAGATGAAACTTTACTACTTTAGCCAAACAAGCAGAAACTTTAAATATTTCATGTATTCATTTTCTGGTATTTTGGTATTGTTTTGAGGAGGCTGTGGGAACATTATATGTTCATTTTTAGATTTTGGATACAACCAGTTTACGGGCTGTTGTTTCAGGTGGTGCTGTGGGTGTTCAGTGGTCAGAGCAGGGTAAAACAATGCAGCCAAAATAAGAGAAGAAGAGTGGGTTTGAAATCGTTTTTACTCACAGGAGGTCCAGGGATTCCAGCAGGACCTTTGGGTCCAAGTAAACCACGAGGCCCCTGGAGACACACACAAGGACACATAGCAGTAAGAGACTCATGCAAACCATAATCACTATAAACAGATATTATAGTCTTTAATGGAAATGAAATCCAGGAAAAACACAATGTGTAAAGAAAGAAAGCTTACATGTTTATAAAGTGTAAAAATATTTGCAGAATAAACTCGTTAAAAAGGTGATCTGCATTTCTCCTGTTTCTTGCAAGCAATTACTTTTTATCAAATCTGAGTCTTATCTATAATTAGTTGCATAAAAAACATCACTCCCTATTTCAGTGATCCTAAAAGCACTTGGGATCATCCTCTATCATTCTGTCACTGCCCTACATAATTAATTACAGTAAAGATCCCCTAAAATATCTCAGGTATGATGATTATGAAACAACAGGTGCAAAGGCAATAGTGTAATATAAGACAAAAAAACAGAGACATTTATTTTGGGAGAAAATTTAAAACACAGATACTAAAAACATAAGTAGGAATATAAATAGAAAATAATGAGAGATGCAAAATCAGCTGGGTTGTCATTGAAACACTCACTGGTTCACCTGGGAGACCCCTGGGTCCAACGTCTCCATCATCTCCCTACAAACACAGAAGAAGAAGAAGAAGAAGCATGTTATGGATGAAAAGATGCTGATCAGCAGATATAAAGTGACACAATGCAACAGAATATTTGAATTACTATCAATTATTCTCCCAGATCTACGTACCCTCTCTCCATCCTCTCCTGGGCCCCCTGTTGGTCCCATTAGTCCTGCATCACCCTAATAAAATATAAGAATGGAGCAGACACGAATAAATTATTCTCCAACATTGTTAATAAAGATTATAACAGAAAACAACAGTTACTGTGGTTTGAGATTGTTACTTACCCTGTGTCCTTTGTCACCAGGCAAACCAGGGAGACCATCGAAACCACGGTCGCCCTGAGAAAGATACAGACATGTAAGATATTATTATCTCACTGTAGAAGGTAGAAATAAAGTGAATGCAATAACATTGAGTTTGAACCTTTGTCTAGCATACAGCTGAGATTTTAGGATCCAAGAGAAAGGATGTGATACAGCTAAAGAATCAAGGAGAACATGCTGACTGTCCAGAGTTTGGTCTGCACAGTGAAAGTTTCAGGCTCATGGTGTTCATTTTAAATAAAGACCATGAGGGTACCTTAGTTCCAGACTCTCCTGGCATTCCCCTGGCACCATCAGCTCCAGCACGGCCCTGCAAGGAGCAGAGGAAGAACATGTTTAAGTGAACCCATGTTTGATTTGGATGGGATAAAGGCAGTTTAAACAGAACCACAGGTGAGGCTCTGGATTCACAAATACCTTTATTGGTCTTTTAGAGGTTCTAAAACTTTCTGATGACAGCCTTGTTATCAGTTAGAAGAACTTATTTAAGCAGCAGTGGGACCTTATTCTCTTTGAGAAACAACAGCTACTCCCTTAAAACTTTAAACTTACAGTGATAAGCGACAGAATAACCAACATCTTAATTGAAAACATCAGCCATTTATACTCACTCTTCTTCCTGCTTTGCCTGGAGGGCCCATCAAACCCTGGGGTCCCCTGGGACCCTGAAAATAAATCAGAGACCGTCAGAAGTGCCAGTTACAAATGAGATCTCACAGATATGAGCTGAAAATGTTCAATTAAAACATAATACAGGAATTTAAAAGTCACTGCATTACACACAGCTTTTGAAATGAGTTGATGTAAGATCTCAGGTGAGGTTTAGTGCAGCGAGTGATTTACCTGAGGACCAGGGTCTCCAAAATCTCCTTTCAGACCAGGACGTCCTGGACTTCCCTGAAAGAAACACAATCATCTTAAAAAGTAATTTTTCATATTATGTCTCTTAATGATGATTAAAAAAAAAAGAAGTTTAGAATGGACCTATTATGGTTCAAATGAAGGTAACATACCAGGGGTCCAGGGCGTCCAGTGAATCCCATTGGTCCAGAAGGCCCCTTCAGAGCCATCTACAGAAAAACACGATGGCTCCTTATAATGATGATTTAGGAAGAAAGTCTGTTCGCATATTCATTTAAGTTCCCTGAATAAGATCATCATCGTAAAGTCCACTCTGCTATGAGGTACATACTGTGCTGTTAACAAGTTATATTTGTGTTATTATAAGCCTGGATTTGTCCATTATACTCTGTGTTCTGTTACTGACTTCAGTAAAGTTATAATAATCATGCTTTCAGAGTCATGAAAGGTCTCAACATAAATAGCAAAGAAGAGGTAATTACCATTTTTATTTATAAATTAGAAATAAAGTCCTTTAAACATGGTGATAATATTGGGCAGAGGCAACATCAAGAATTCACTCATATATAGAAAAGATAACCGAACAGCTGAAATGTAAAATCATAACTGACCCTGGCTTGAGATAAGATGGCTGCTGCCTGAGCTTCCTGTGCAGAAACGACAGGTCCCTTATCGCCTCCACTCTGCCCGAAACGGAACTGCAAAAACAAGAACACAGATTTAGACTATGTGGCAAAGCCTGATCAATGACAGCGACTGGATGAATTACTGTAATGTATCAATAAAAAACAAATCAACATATGATAGCACGCCTACAGACAGCAGCTGTGGTCAGTAAGGAAACCTCTGCCTAATTCAACTTTGAAAGGCCAACATCTAAATATTTATAGAAAAACCAACACTAAGCCAAAACAACTCACGGTACAGAAGTAAAACACATTACTTGTTACATCTGAAAGGTATTAACAAAACATTTACCCAAATATCACTCATATTTATAGGCATTTTGGTACTGTAGTACCCATAGCTAGTAAAGGTTGAAAGGTTAAAGGTGACTTACAGGCAGCATGAGTGAAGTTCCAGGAGGTCCAGGAACTCCATCAGCTCCAGGAAGTCCAGGCCTACCAGGAGGGCCCTGCAGGACAACAGAGGGGCAACGGTGAGATAATAATAACAATAATAATAAGTTTTATTTATAGGCACCTTTCAAGACACTCAAGGACACCTTACAAGCAATTAAATAACAAAATCATAGTATGGATAAAATAACAGCTGGAAGACAACATAGAATTAAAAGTCAATACATCACAAAATTTAAATCAAACAGAACAGAAAAGCTTAAAAAGATGTGTTTAAGGCTGGCTTTAAAGAAAGGGACAGAATCAGTGTTGTGAATGTGGTGCAGGAGAAAGTTCCAAAGACGAGGAGCCACTCGGCTGAAAGCTCCAAAGCCCACGGTGGTCAGGCGATGAGTAACAGAGGAGGAGGGTCTCAGAGTACAGGAAGGAGTGGCGATGTGCAGAGAGATATGATGGAGTATCAGAGAGACATGAAACTAAGAAGCAGAATCTTAAAATTAATGCAGTATTTTACAGGGAGCCAGTGAAGCTGGAGTAATGTGTTCTATGGAAAGGGTTCTGGTAATGACAGCTGAAGTCTATGGAGAGGTTTGTTAAGCCAGAGAGGACAGAATTACAACAATGCAGGATTTAACCAGAACATGTACAAGAACAGCAGTACTGTTAGCTGTAAGGGATGAGCATTGACTACTAATATAACGCAGGTGGAAAAAGGCAGAACAAGTGATATTATTGATTATTGACACGTAAGCTCTTAACCTGGGAGGAAGGAGAGATTTGAGAATTGTGAACGCACAGAGAAAACTTATCACATTTATCCAAAACAAAAAGAACCACGATCTAATCTCACGTAAGCAGTCAGTGAGAGAAGAAGGTGGGAGAGTCAAACTAGGTTTAGTGGACAGACAGACCTCGGTGTCATCAGCATAAGAATGAAATCTTAAAAATGTGACCTAAAGGTAAAAGATAAATAAGACATTGAAGGAGGCCTAAGACAGAGCTCTGAGGAACACCACTGACAGCTGGGCAAGTTTCTGATTGACAGGTGTTTAATTAAAAAAAAAGAAGAAAAAACAGAAATAAATTTTGCTTCTTTTGCACAGATTCAGCAGTGACGCGTCTAGAAATCTTCAGATAAAGGAAAAATACTCACTCTCTCTCCAGGGTCACCGACAGAGCCGGGAGGTCCAGAAGATCCAGGAGGGCCAGTAGGGCCCTGAGAGATAAAAATCAAGAGTTAAAATATTTGTTCATAGAAAGTGAGAAAACTTTTTTTAATTAATTAATTTTTTACAAGATGTAGAAATGTACTGGCTAGGCCAAAAAACAGCAAGGAAATAATAATTACGTACAGCAGGTCCCTCAGATCCTGGAGGTCCTTCAATCAGCATACCCTGCAAAAATCAAAATAAAGTGAAGCAGACAGACAAGTCAGTACAGTGCAGAAACTCTCTGCTATTATACTTCATATTAAGGTCGACTCTATTCATCAGAGTCCTCTAATTTTGAATGATGAACACTTCAGAACTTTTTCTTAAAAGGTGAATGTGTTACAACTACAAAGTTAACTGGCCACTTTGTTAGGTACACCGGTTCAGCTGCTCATTAATGGAAATATCTAATCAGCCAATCACATGGCAGCAACTCAGTGCATTTAGTCATGTAGACATGGTCAAGATGAGCTGCTGAAGTTCAAAATGAGCATCAGAATGATGAAGAAAGGTGATTTAAGTGACAATGAACATGGCATGGTAGTTGGTCCCAAAAAGGCTCGTCTTAGTATTTCAGAAACTGCTGATCTGCTGGGATTTTCCCCACACATCCATCTCTAGGATTTTTACAGAGAATGGCTCGAAAAAGAGAAAATATCCAGTGAGCGGCAGTTCTCTGGGTAAAAATGCCTTGTTGATGCCATGCACAACATGTTGAACCTTGAAGAATATGGGCTATAGCAGCAGAAGACCACACCAGGAGCCACTCCTGTCAGCTAAGAACAGGAAACTGAGGCTCATGAAAACTGGACAACTGGAAAAATACTGCCTGGTCTGATGGCCACAGTGTACCCATCTTCTGATGGCTGCTTCCAGCAGGATAACACACTGCAAAGCTCAAATCATCACAAACTGGTTTCTTGAACATGACAATGAGTTCACTGTCCTCAAATGACCTCCACAGTCACCAGATCTCAATCCAGTAGAGCACAGAAGATGTGCAAATCTGCAGCAGCTGTGAGATGCTATCCTGTCATATCATGGACCAGAATCTCTGAGGAATGTTTCCAGCACCTTGTTGAATCTGTGCCAAGAAGAACTAAGGCAGTTCTGAAGGCAAAAGCGAGTCCAAACTGGTAATAACAAGGCGTACCTAATAAAAGAGTTTGTGAGTGTATATGGCCAGTATATCTTGGATTTCTGTGTAGAGAAGCAGGATAGAAATGGGAAATGGGGTTGCCAGTACAATTCCCTATAGGTTCTGGGAAAACTAGTGGAAGTTATTTCTGTCACAGGGCAAACTCATCCAAAAAACACCTGATCAGGTAAAGCTGTTGAAATGACTCACAGGCTCCAGGACAGCAGGTTCTCCTTTCTCTCCTTTCTGGCCTCTAACGGCAGCCTGAGGAAAACACACATGTAGCCAACAAGAAACAGCACAGTCAGTATAAAAGTACACACACACACACACACACACACACACACACACAAAGAAAAGAAATCCACACAAACTCACTGAAAGCAGATTTCAGTGTTTGGACTGCATGCACTGACAAAGATGATGACAACAGTTTACCACATACCAACATATATCAAACATTATTGTACTAGTGTTGAAAATAGAGCAATGAAATGAAAACCTGTTCTGCTTGTGATAAAAGTGTAAGCTTTTATCCAAATACCATTGATTCAGTGGTTCTCCAAACTGCTGGTCCATTACTTACAGACTTATTTTTGCACAGACAGAGAAACATCTGAGCTTAGCACCAAAAAATGAAGCCATACACTGAGATAAAGGGCATTCAAGACAAAAGATGCACCAATTTGTTGCTGCTGCACTTCTGAATGCCTCTTTATGCAGTGTATGTGACAGTTTAAGTTACTGTGACGGCTCATTAGGCTCGCTACACACACGATAAAATAAAACCCATTTCAACCACTCCTGTGATGACTACGTCTTGAAATGCATTCACTGTCCATTTCTCTGTGACGGATCGAGCTTGCCGGCTCTAAAACTGAATCTGTAGATACATTTTACATGAATGGTGTCCATTCTGAATTCACAGTTTGATGAATAATGCTACATTGATGGTTCATTTATCAAGCCAGTTCTTAAGGCAATGTATTCTACTGCTTGTGTGCAAATTGGCCACCAGAAGTAAGAAGGTCACCTGATGTAAGAGGTAAAAAACAGAAGGCATGCAGATAATATCTCTGTGCAATGGAATTTAATAGATGGCAAACTCAAACAAGTCATCTGAGGGGACATCGAATACAGTTTGACAAAACTTTAAAGTTGGTTGAAATGTTTTTTTGTTTTTTTTTGCCTCTGACGCAAAGCAACTTACGCCTCCCTCGTCTGTCACAGCGGACAGGGCGGGGCCAATGTTGCCATCAACCTCTCCAGTCTCTGGTAATGGATCATTGTAGTCCCTGTAGTTATAGTCGTACTCCTTAAGGCCCACATCTCCAGTCACATACTCCTCAGCGAAGAACTCATCTCTCGTACCGCCCGCCTTGGCGGCATCTACCTCTTCTCCCACCAGTGCCGGCTCCACTTCGGGCTGCATTGAGTTTATCGTAGCCGCAATGGGATAGATGGAGGGGCACGAGAGAATGAATCAAGCAAAGGAAAAGAAAAGATGGAAGAATAGTCAAAGAAAGGGGGAGAGGTGTGCAGAATGGAGAAATGTTCAGTGTGAAATTGAAATAAAGAATGAGACGACAGGAGCGGTGGAAGAGGGAGCATATAGAAAGAAGTGAGTCTTACCTTTTGTAAATAAACAGTCACAGAGGGAAAGAACACAAAAAGACATCTGGCAGATGGTACAGGCTGGATTATCAGGTTTATCCTGCAAACCCTAAATCTTCCATTAATCATCTATGGTTTAGTTTCTTATGGAATGATTTCACCAAAGCATTTCAACATCAGCCTGTGTGTAATGACCTGTAACCAAATACGTTCTCCCAATTATCTGTCACTGTAAAGGTTTGGCATGAACAGAGAGTGAGAAAGATTCTTTTAATGGTCAGCGTAATGTTTGCATTGTACGTGCACACAAAGAACTGATAAGAAACACTTTGTGAAAACAAGTTACTACTGTCTGCTATGCAAAGCAAAAACTATGTTATTTTCTTTTTTACTTACCATGCAAGTTTAAAAATAAACAAGAATCCAGTGATTATACTGTACAGTTATATCTGACACACTATCCCTGCTAATTATGAATAATGTGGATAATTCTTTCCTAAATCATATCCTGAAAAATGTTCAATAACAGCAGCAAAAATAATACTGTAAGCATCAAAACTGGAAAACAGAACAAGGAATTCAAAGTCAAAACAAATAAATTGTTAGAAACAAATCTGAACTGTGATAAATTTGCAAATTCTCTCAACTAAATCTTTAGTTACGTTAGATTTTTCTCTCAAACAAGAATGCATTATATTCATCTCTCTTTTTTGCTGTGGTTGAAAGTGCATATCAAATATTCTTATGTGGATCCCTTTTTCACAAGATTTTTGTTCTTATGTCAAGATAACAACCAGAGAATCCAGGGATCTTGGGATGAGAACAAAACGGGACTCTTGTTGTTAGGAAAAAGGGGAACCACGTAAAAATATCTGATAGTACAGGCAGATGATGGTGGTGCATTCTGTTTAGAAAGAGGTTTTTTTCTTATGTCTTGTCTCATGGCATCGATGCCAACAAAACAGTGATGAGTGGTTAGAAAAGTATACAGAGACAGAGCTCAAACTACTTTGTTAAACTACAAAGACTGGGCTCACCACCACACAGGAATTCCACTATCCTCTCCCTTATGGGAGTCTTATTAAAACCACTCGTCTTCTTTTTGTCACTGTGTGTTTATTTTCAGCTTCTGGGTTGGTATATTTTTAATTTGCTTGTATGTTTTCTGGAAGGTTTAACTATTCTGTGGGCTCTAGCTTGACTTGATGTGTGTGTCATCTTCTTTTTACCTGTACAGTGCTCTCTTCTTGTCCAACCACCTCACCCTCTGGATGTGGGAAGGTCTCCTCATAGTAATAATCAGTCTCTGTAGGGGTGTGGCCAGCCTCAGAATATTCAGTGTCTACATCCTAATTGGTCAAGTTGACAGGAAGTGGGGGAGCAGGGAGGAAGTAAGCAAATTTGATTGAAAGAGTGTGGTTAGTTCAAAGTCTGCTTCTGGTTTATGATGAGTTAAAAGAAGAAAATGAGACATGAAACTGTGGTTGCCAAAGGCAAAGAGCTTTTTTTTTTAGCCACAGCTCACATCTTTAAAGTTTAAAGAACCATTTTTGAAAAGAAATTTCAGGTAGTTTCAGAATCTCAGTGACCATAAATGTTGCCTGATGCAAGATTTAGAGAGTCATTGAGACATCTTTACTGAAATTTCTTTTCATTTTTTGTGTTGAACCATTTTTTGCTTTTTTAAGCTCACAAGCCAAGATTTAAGGAAGGGTGAAATATGCTCGTACTGGAAGTAGGACTGAGAGCCTCTAGCCATCCCTTCAGGTGGAAACATCATAATTTGATGCTTTGGGATGGACTAGTTTCACCCCAAGATGAGACAACAGTGAAACAACCCCATTTAACAGCCTCACAGAACACGATTCAATGCAGTCAATCAGTGCTGAATAACATTTAAAGAGACTACTCAGCCTCATGAGCATGCACCTCATGTGTCTCTACCTCAAAGAACATTCACTGAAACTCAATTTCTAATGCAAGCATGTTTAAAGTTTCTGTGAAGCTGCTTTATTCACATTAGATACAAAATACGACAGCAGACAGGGAGACAGCTATCAGAGCGAAAACACAGGTATGCAAAAAACAACCAAACCAAAACAGAGGAGGACAGAGTGACAGGGAAGTTTGTTGTGTTGCAAGTGTATAAAATATGATAGTATGTTTTCTCATCCATGCTCATTCATTAGACTGTTATGTTAATGGTTTCCCTGGAAAGAAAGAGACGGAGAGCTGGAGTGTGTTTACGTTCTGACATCCAGTTTCAGCAGCTTGAAGGTAGGAGCATGAAGTGAAGTAAAGAACAGTGAAACCGTTCAATTAGCCATGCTTCATTTTGCACCGCTGTACCATATCATATGTGGAAGTTGGGGTGATCATGGAGATCATATGATATACGAACAGAGGAGAAGACAGCCAGCTTGGTATGAACCAATTTCCATCCTGAAGGCCAGATTGTGCACCATCAAGGATTTGCATCAAAATTACTGAAAGTTAAAAGTAATTATAAAAGAGAGGGGAAAAAAAAAAGAGGTTTCATAAAAATTTTGCTGCAGATCCTGGATGATGGAAAGATCTGGAGAAGAGATCGGAAAGATGGGACATACGACTCTGGGCATTCCAACCCAAACATGAGCCCTCCTGTTGTACCTGCTGATAACCGTTGGTAATTTTCTTCCGCGGGACTGCAGTTCCACTCTGCGCAGTGCTGCCAAACGGTGGGAAAGCTTTGTGGTGCGATTTGACATTAATGTCCAACAGCACGTTGGCTTTTGTGGGTCTGGGTGGAGTGGGCCGGACAGGGGCAGATGTTGCAACTGCTCTTGTCGTGGGGGAAACCTTGACAACATTATTCACCGCTTTGCTCACCGTTGTTTTGACCAGGGGGACTTTGGTCACCACAGTTTTAACTTTGGTGACTTCTTTGACCTCTGCCTTCCCTTGGCTTTTTGTTTTTGGAGCTTTGGTGGCCACAGCTTTTGCTGCCTTTGTAGGTTCTGGTCTTGATGCTTTTGTGGGTTTAGGTGACTTGGTGGTTTTGACCACAGTGGTTTGAATTTTTGCTGTAGTAGATTTGTGGTTGCCATGAGCCTTAGCCCCACCATCGACTTTATTCTCAGCTTTGCCATTACCTTTGGCTTTAACCTCAGTGGCACTTTTGCCATTTCCACTGGCTTTCTTCTCTGTTGCAGCTTTTGCATTGCCATTACTCTTAGAGGCAACAGCAGCTTTTTTCTCAGCTACAACCTTACCATTGCCATTTCCATTTACTTTGGCCTGAGGTGTTGGTTTGGCCCCAGTTGTAGCTTTTCCATTACCATTGCCATTTGATTTCTTCACAGCACCTGGTTTACTATTGCCATTCTTAGCTGGGGCAGCTGTGGGCTTAGATTTAGCTGCTCCTGTTGGTTTGATTTTAGACAGGAGGACTTCTGCTGCAGTGGGTTTTGCTTTGGATGACTTGGGAGCTTTAGTGGGCATAGCTGGCTTGATGACGAGTTTATATGATCCAGACTTGGAAGGCTTAGCTGGAGTGGGCTTGGTTTTTACAAGGGTTGATTTAGCAGGGGCTGCTTTTCCATTGAGTGCCTTCTTCTAATATCCATGATTATTGTTTGGTTGAGATGTTATTTTGTATGTAAAAGTGAATATGGACAAAGACATTGAGAGAGTGGAAGATGACAAAGATACATGAACATGGGGAGGGGGATGAAAAGCACAAACAAGGGATGGACAGAAGGAGAGAGAAAGACAAGAACGCATGTTTTGAGAAACAATGACATAAAGATGGCTAAGGCTTGGATGATTTACTGAGACTGTACAGGCATTACTGGATACAGCAAAGGATTAATGAAGCACACATTTTAAAAACAATACTGATATTACATAAAAATTAAAAATGGAATTTAAACAAGGAACATGAGAAATTTCACGTCTGTGACCCAATTTATTTGAGTTTTGTTTTTGCTGATCTCTCCAATAATGCCATTCCCAATACTAAATAACAAAGCAGCATCTTTGTGCTAATAAGAACTGAGGCTGTGGTTTGGCAGAGGCACTGAGGGCGTGACCGGGCAGGTAAAGCTGGCTGCAAAACACTCTCACACTTATGCACAGACTGCAGAGACACACACACACACAAAACCCACACATTGCTGATACTTGACCTGCTGTGTTATGATTAATGCACTGAGCAAACTGTAAGAAAGAGAAGGTTGTTGCTGTTTAGTCATGCAAAAGAAGTTGCAGGCATGGCAGGCTGGCATGCAAATGCAATGTTAGTCACATAAAACCACAAAATATAAAGTTGTGTAGATCAATAACTCTTACCACCATGCTGCTACAATACAATACATGCAAATTAAAACTGTACACAAAAACAATCACCTAAAAAATATGATGAAGGAAAACAGGTCACCAAAGGAGAATATACACTCCTCACAAAGGTCAGGTGTTTAAACATGAATGCATTTACAAACAAAAACGTGCACTGACATTCCCATATTGACTGAAAAATTGGTATGGAGACAGATGATGCAGAAGTACAGTAGGTGCATGCGGCGATATCCTCCAAGACAATGAAGTAATCATGCAAGTAACAGGACAATAAAGACGCCGAGTCAAATAATGCTGAAAATCTGGCTGTAGTTTTTCTGTGTGGCGTGTGTCATAAAACACCATGTAGTGAAGAACCAAAAAGAAACATTTGCTCTTTTTGCTCAATTATGTGCTGCTGTGATTACCAACTGATTACCCAATGTATGACAAACCACACCTAGGATCAGGTAAAACATGGTTACTCTGATATTTTCTTATGTGTTTCCAGAGCTTACTTGTATTTGCATGTCCTCAGTTTGTCATCAAAGACAAAACAAATATCATGAAATCCACTGTATTGCTGTGATAATCTCAACAGACCCAAAACTAGAGATCATTAAGCAAAGAATATAAAATATCTTAACACTTACTAAAAGTCCAGCTTATATGATTATCAAATCTTTGATGTCAGGCTATTAACTTTATCTTATAGTATTTCATTTAAAAAAATCTCTCCTTGAGGATGTTTCACATTGTTTGGTTTGTAGCCTAACTTTATCTTTTTCCTTCTATGGTCCGTTATCTGTTAAAAAAGTCTGTGCTGAGAAAGTCTGTAGGAAATTTTCTTTGGTTTAAGGCAGAACAGGACAGGACGGACATGTAAATTAGGAAAAACCTGCAAGTGTGTATGACTACACAGCTGCACCGTCACTGCCCCAGTGCCCCCACTTGGCCACATGTGAACACATAACATATACGACAACATGTAAATGACAAAAATAATCCTGTGTGATGGGGATGGAGGTAATGACATGTTAGCGGTCAATCTGGATTAAAGAGAAAAGTTGATGTAATAAAACAAAAGGGGGTATGGAGTAATGAGTGCAGAGAGAGAGGCATCAGGAGAAAAAAATATGAAACATGTCCTGCAAATTTAGATTACATTCCAATACTTAGAAAACTAACAATACATGATGGATTATGAAGCAGTTATTGTTTAAATGCCTCTCTCTCTCCCTTCCACAAACCCTGCTCGTGTTTTCCCTCTCTCTTGCTCCCTCTTTACCTGTTGGTTGGGGGCCCCAGGTTGGGGAGAGGGGGACGTAGAAGAGGAGGGAATGCCTGTTGTTTCCTCATAATAATAGGGGTATTCATGGTCATCCTGCTCCTCATCAAAGTACTGAGAGAGATGAAGGAGGAACGAACACGAAAGCAAGAGGAATGCATGAAGAGGAGTTTAGATTTCCATGGGGAGGTTAAAGAGAGGTTGTAGAGGCCATGTAGGGATAAATGAAGGTAAAGATAAAGAGTATGTGATGCAGTATGAGGGGTGGGGGGAGGATAGTGATAAACAGCAAGAGACAGGAAAGGGGATGATAAGAAAATGCAAAGCTTTAATTTTTTCCATTCATCAGAGTCTGTGTGGCAGGTCAAAAAGGGTTTATATTAAATATGTCCGTACACAGGCAACTCTGATGAATGAGAAAACTGCAGAAAAAAAAAGCAAAAGTTAAAGCCAATGAATAAAACCACACAGATTTATATTCATCCAAAAAAGAAGAAGTCATCTCAACAGCATCAACATGACAGGGTTTGGGACATGTAGTGTTGGAGCTCTGTGAGGTGACTGTGACAATTTATACTGATTTAAGATCAGGCATGCAAGCTTACAAAACAAAGATCGTGTGCTTTGGATGGATGAATGCAGATGAAAGTTATTTGCTTTGTGATGCAGCCACTGCCAGCTCCCAGATATCAGTATGTTTTTGAGTGTAAGCTTGCAAAGCCTATAATACTTGTAATGTGTGCAACCAGTCTCAGTAAGTAAAGAGGCTCCACCTTAAGCCATTGTCATGCCAAATTCTTATACTTGAAAACCAATCAGAATTTAAGGTCACTTGCATGTTTTATGTTCTGAACAAATCCTTTTCTTTCAATCCATTATTTTAAAAAAATGGGAAAAGACATTGATGTTTGCTTGTATCATCCTCTTTCCCCTACCTTTCTATGTTCCACTACTTTAGAGCAGAAAACAGCTGATCCACTGCTCTAAGAAGTCAACAGCAAAAAATTTAAATAAAAGAAAGTGTTAAAAACGTAAAAATGCAGTTTGGGGATGGGATGATGACAATGCTTCTGCTTTACGTCACCAAACGGGAGACACAGACTGTGGAGGTGAGGAGGAAAGTGGATGGATACAAACTGTTGCTGATGATGAGGATATGTGAGGAAGACAGAAAGGGAGAGCAGCACTTTGATGACATTATCAGATGAGCCAAACTGAACCTGAGGACTTCATTTTGAGACGTAGTACATTTGGTTTGACAACTAGATTAAATTTGAAATGAAATTAGGCAATTTTAAAAAACTCTTCACAGAAGAAACTGAACACATCAGGAGGAATGTGAAGCAAACATGGGAAGACTTTTCAGCTGCAAGCAGAAGGAACATGAAGGACCTCTTTTCAAAGGGCATCAGCGCTAACTGCACAGAGCCATTTTGTAAGATGGATAAACTCTCCTGGGTGTGGCCTTTTCCAGAATGTTTAAAATTCATTCTTTAAAAAATATAAAGAAATCACTTTTTTTCCCAGATTATTTTGATTCTTTGGATTTCTTTCTCCAAAAAGTGCCACAGAAATCCAAAACAAAGTCCACAGTTTCTGTTTGGGCATCATTTACTGGAGCTACAGATGAGCCTTCAGTTTTATGAATGAGCTGTGAGCAAACAATATGTAACTGATGATACTCAGTAGTCTTCCTGTGGGATTTCTGTGTATTTACTTTGTGTAAACAAAGCAGCGAGAATATGACTCCTAAAAAAGGTTATTTATTGTTTCCTGCAGGAAATTTTTCAGATAATTGTTCACTAATCAGTTGATTTTATGTTTCTGTGTATGAACCTATTTTGTTTTGGTGTTACTCACGTATGTGTTGGGGTCCTGAGCCTGGGTTTTGGGCAGAGGGGAGTCACAGTCAGGGCTGTAGTGTTCACAGAAATCGAAGGCAGCTTGAGGGTTGGAGGCAATCAGCAGCTGCTGGATGTCTCCCTGTGGAGGAAAAAACAACATCACTAGAACTTGTTTGTGTGATTACATGACCAAAGCATGAACAAACATGTGAAGCTTCTCTAGTAATCAACCACCCAGTGAGTAACATCACAGTTTGTCTCTTCCTGGTTGAGGCCCTCACCTGGAAAACCTCCTCATCTAGCAGGCGGGCTCCAAACACTGTGATGCCATTGATGTCAATCACTGCCTTGTTGCCCCTGGGCAGAGGGCGGGTCATCTTCTTCTTGCAGTCCAGCAGCAGTGTCACATTCTTCTTGGAAACAGAGAAAGCAATGCGATGCCACCTACAGACAAGGAGGAAGAACCACAGGCAATTCAATAAGCAACATGACAACAGCTCTAAATGAACAGGTACCAAACAACCCCCCAAAATTATATACAATTTCCACACATTTCCAGCCAGCAAATGCTATTCCCAACCATTCACACCTACATGACCCCAATCGTGTCATTTCAACCGGTCACAAACTGGTTGTTGTTGTTGGTTACTGACTTGCCATCAGCCAGGTTTACGCCTTTGAAGAGTGGGTAGTCCTCAGGGGCTGGTTTGCCATTCTGGTCCTCATACAGGAAAACAGGTGAACGTCCCAGTTCAATACCCAGCTGCTGGACGCCCTGCTCACTGTAGATGGAGAGGAGGAAGGCCTGGAGGCCAGCCTGGGCCTTAACCAGAGCCATGACGGAGAAATTCTCCGGGAAACGACCTGTGGGTGAGGAAATGAAAGGACGAGAGGGAGGGACATAACATTAGGAAAGTATTAACCATAAATATTGTTTATTTTTTGTGGATGGAAAAAGATGAAGAGAAGTTATGGAGAAATGTTCTTGAGAAAAGTGTGTAGACTGAAAAGGAAAAGAATAGAGGCAGGAGAGAGAAGGCAAAGAGAAAAGAGATGAACAAGTGGTTACTGGTGAAGGAAGGTAGAGGTCAGCATGATAGAAAGGTGAAAATAACACTAATGATGAGCTTTGAATGATTAAATATATATGTCAGCATGAACTGATTACATAACATCATGCTATAATCCCACGTGAAGCAGGTATAGATGGTGTATCACATAATAACAGGTGGGCACAGCTGGAGAAAGAAGGCTAAACCGAAGAAAATGAGCTGAAAATCAGCTTTGACTTTTGAGGATTTATTCACAACCACATAAGTGCTACCTTCTCTTTTCTTTCCTCACTCCTGGGTGTCAGGCAGCTTTCTAAAGTAAAGTCTTCCACACAGTTTAACTCTGCTCCTGCACTGCAACACATAATTACACTTTATATCCATGAGCAATCACGCAGAGGGCACAGCACCTCCAGAGAGCTCAGAGCAAACATATATCAACCTGTAAGAATAATTATAGGTTTCCACTCTGGAATTCATGAAAATAATAAATGCAAAGTCATTTTTACAATGTAAGGTGGCACAGGTTCAAATAAGACCACCGTAAATGTTACATTTCTTTTTATCAAGCATAAAAAGCCCCATTTTCTATATGGCTGTAATATTGTAAAAAAGCTTACTGCTACATTCAGTATTTTCTCAAACCTTAAGTCAAGGTTAGCTACCATAAGCTGGCCAAGTTAATTATTATTAGCTAACAGCACAACTTGTTCTGACTAAAGATTTGGTATAATATGCAAAACTTCGTCACATGTATGTATTTACTACTTTCTACACTATCAGACCTATAGGTAACTTTTATGAAAAAAAAGTATTTTTCCTGTCTGCATTCAAATTGGATTTGTTTGAGTCTTGTGCTCTTTGGGTGGCAACAGAAAAAAAAAAACAAACAAATTCTGCTGCACAGGTTTAACTGTGTACCTAAAAGGTTTGTTTTTTAGACATACTTTCATTTTTTAGACACATTATTATTATTTTCACACTTTTAAAACTTCCTTATACACCACACAATAACAGCTGTTGTTGTACAGTACTGTGCAAAAATCTCCCCTCATTTCTTTATATTTTGCTTCCAAGGAGCCAGACTTTCTTGTAATTTTTTAAAGTGGTCTTGAGCAACAGTTCTTCAGCTTTCTGAAGGTCTTTCAAACATTTTCTTTGGATGTTGGCTGCTTTTTTATCTCCTTTTCAGACCAGTCCTTGTGCCTGACTATTTTCAGAACATGTTTTTTGTTTGTTAAGCACTTAAAACCGACCTATGAATCATTCAAGCATTAAAAGGTACCTAACTGAAGGGATGAACCAGTGTTGTGTCTACACATGACAGACAACTTAGAAAAGAACCCATTTTAGAAAAAGACATACAAACAGTATTTTTGCACCAATAAGCTGATTCCCAAAGAGCTACTTGCTGAAAACTTGGTATATCTCATGCATGCTGTGCAGTGTATCCTTAAAAAAAAATTAGGAAACTGGACAAGTGGAGAACAAAGGAAGAAGTAGCAGGCCTGAAAAAAACTATAGTAGCAAAAGCATACCTGGATGGAACATTGTCAGTGATGAATTGGCCTCCCCAGAGCTCGGACCTCAACATTATTGCAGCAGTGTGGGATCATCTTAACAGAGAATGGAAGAAAAGGCAGCCAACATCCAAAGAAGAGCTTTGAATGTCCTTCAAGAAGCCTGGAGAACTATTCCTGAAGACTGCTTAAAGAAATTACAAGAAATCTTTCCTTAAAGAGTTCAGGCTGTGTTGAAGAATAAAGGTGGTCATACCAAATATTGACGTCCAAGCTCATCAGAATTGTATGATCTCTGTTTTTGCCTAATAAACTGTATTTCCATGTAGATTTCAATAAATCGCTGCACCTACACTATTTCCCATTTTTGTAGCAAAATAAAAGGTGGCTCAAGACTTTTGCACAGTACTGTACTGTACCTAATTATTGTTGTGTCAAAGCAAACTCCTTTGCTGCAAAGCAGTTAAATTGATGATGACATTTCTTATGATGACCTATCAGGTGTATTTCACCTGTGAACAGCTGTATTGTGTGGCTTTGCTTTGATCTTCTCAAGAAAAGTGTGAGAGAGTAACTCTGACAATGTCAGGATGTTTCAGTCACACAATATTTCATAGAAGTCTTTAAGTATTAAAAAAATCACACTGCACTTTACAAAGCAGTTTGTCCAAAAACTCCAGCTCATCGACACCCCGTCAGGTGGAGGCCTACCTGAGAAGAGCTGCTTGGTGGGGGCGGAGATCTGGGCCTTCTTGGTGATACGGAAAGCATGATCGGGGCTGCTGGAGCGACGGGATGTGCAGAAGCCAGGGACCTTCTTCACACCCTCAGGGAGAGAGGGAACCTGCAGAGCCCGTAACACATCCACCGGGTCTAATGACAGAGAAACAAGCAAAGAAAACGGTCATTACATTTATTTTTAAGCAGTCAAGTTCACTAAGTAAGCAAGTAAGATCTTAAATCTGAAGGTTTAATTACCAGAAACACTGCAAAATTGCTCTAAATCAGTACCTTACACACAGTCATCATTAACCCAACTGGTCTGTGAAGCTTTCAGAACAATGGAAACTAAAGAGATATCATCTAAATTAGAATTCTGCTATTTTTTGCACAGAGTACTTAACTCAGAAGAAAAGACCAGAAGTTTTTTCTTTGCATGCAACTAAAACAGACTGAGAACAAACAGTCTCACACCTTGACACCACAGCAGGCCTAAATACTGTATATTCACCTGTTTTCTCTAATAGCCTTCTAGAAGGCCTGTCATCCTATAAGATGTATAGAAATCCCTGAAAAGACTTATATAATATCGCCAGATATTTAAAAAAAGGACAGTTTTATTTTTCATTGCAGTCATTCTTTGCAATTTCCCCAGAGAATGAAAAAGGTTAATCTCAAATGCTCTTGAATCACTAATGTGATATAGGATCAAGTCCAGGAGATGCCCACAATGGCTACCACTGTACATTTAGGTTTAATGCAAGAAAGGAGGCACTGTGTCAGAGCAAGTGGGCAGCGGTCCAAGCCACATATATGAAGCAGTGCAGGGCAGGTACAGGAAAGCTCAGTTTAATGCAGAGCGGAGACAGTGGCGTCTATTCTGCTCACATTTATCGAGCAGCTGAAACAAGTGGCTGTTGACGTGATAGTGCTGAGTCAAACGAATATTTGTCTGACACCACACAATCATTGCACAGTTCCCCCTGACACGTAAATGCAGGAATGCACGCGTGCGCTCAACAAATATTCAGCACATACCTTAACATCGTACAATCACGCACACACAGACACACACAGAAACAGCCTCACATCCTTTCTCCACATCAGGGGTCAAACAGTCTGTTTCTGCACTGTGGTTGGCTTTCTCACATTGCTCAAAGGCACTGTGTCACTCTGGGGTTCAGGGTGTGATTCTCTTTATGATCACCTTTCAAAAAACACAGAACTGTAAAACATCAGGTTGAAGCAGAGTTCTGTATTTTATAGATACTAAAAACAGCACGTAGAAATCAAACAGCAACACTACACAGGGAGAATCTAATTATAATCATGCCTTCTTAAAAATGCTACTCTCTGTACATCAGTCAATACTGTCTCTCTATTGAAACCAGACTTCTTGAGTTAATGATTGTTATAGGCATATTTTAGCTTGGATAGTCTGATATTTACAATAACTCATGTTAAAACACAAAAAGGCAGGATATCAGGATATCTGCTGGATCTGTTGATAAAGAGCAGTATTACTGTAAATGCAGTGAGTAGCAGCATCAGAGAGGCATTGTACTGTCATTCTAGAGGCCTTTAGAACTATTTTAATTTTATACAAAACCAAATGATGCTCATTTAAAGACTTAAAAATACCAGTGAAGTTTGTTTCTAGTGAAATGCTCAGAGCTCAGAGCTGCTGTGAAAGATGGAAAAACAAATACACATGGTACAAATTCTGCCAAGTCTTGACAACAACTGGCCTGCATACACTTAACGATTATTTTTTCACTCTGAAAACCCACTGCAGTGTAATTATAAAGTATATCTCAGTGAGGTTTTTAAAGTGGAGCAGCTACATCCTCCCTCAGGCTTGGCGAGCTGGTCTGTGTTTGAGGTGCACCAGGGAGCTAACTTTGCTGTTAACGGCCAATTAAATTAATTTACAGTCAGTCCTGCTGTGGCACTTCTCATAATAATGAGATGCATTTCTCCAGTTAAAAAAATGACAGCAATGAAGAAAAGATTTACCACCAAGTCTTTTTTGTGATGTATCCTCTTCTATATGACAAGTTTCTTTTCATTTTTTCACCCTACAGCCACATTAATAAACTGTCATTTCCTCGTGCTTTAAATAGCATCCTATTTATAGACAACCTGTAATGATGCCCCCTCAGCATGTTTGAAAAGCACAGTGGACCATATAACAGCATGGCACTAACTCTAATAACAGGAGGGACACCATTACCACTGTGTGACCTAACAGTACAGAAGTGTACAGGGCAAAATCACCACGCAGTCTAAGACTCGTGTCTCTTAAACTCTGGATCAGGCACAAACTTGTCAATGTAGCATCAGACTTCAGAAAGCAGAACCAAGAGTAAAGTTTTAAATTCAAAGAATGACAAAAAGGTGACAGTCTGACTACATCAGCTTCAGACAGAAGCTCAGAAATGACTACAAGTTGGCATCTGTATCCTCAACCTTCACCTGTCTGTTAATGTCAAATATAAAGTTCCACAGCCGACAGCTCATACTGTATGTATGTGACAGTGCTGTAACATGGCAATATGAGGCCATGCAGCGTGTTTATCAGCCATTAATGAGGTTTGCATTGTGGTTTCCTTAAATCACTCTGATCCCATCAGAGGTGCGTATGTTTAGGTGACACCCAGTTTATCAGAGTTAACAGTTTATGAGAACGTGTCCACAGATGGTAATATTTATTCAGACAGAGCAAATGGTGCATTAATATTGGCTCTGGGTGTCTAAACCACAGCCCATTAATGTCACTCTGCACCACAGAGAAGGAGGAAGACAGAAAAGTTAGATGTACAGTGAAGGGAATATGAAGGAATGAGGGAAAGTGAGAGTTAGGGAGGCAGAGACCTTAATGAAGTTAGTGAAAGTGGAAGCATGAGACAGGTTAAAGCAGAAGACACATATGAAGAAAAGTCTGCCAATAATATAGAAATATTCTAGATTTTTGTCTTGACTGCACTAGATGTTCATGAGTAATAATAAGAGGTAAGGATAATACTCAAAATCAATTGAAACCTTATAAACTAACAGAAGAAAATAGCCTCCATGCTTTCCCAGACTTTCAATGGCATTTCTAAAATTAACAAACTTTCCAGGACCTGGAGGATGCTGACGTATTTTTTAGCATAATTTTTAAGACTTTTGCAGATCTGTGCAGAAACGCTGAAGAATGATGAGAGAGAAGAGGTTCAGGCAAACGTGGTGTGTGTGTGTGTGTGTGTTAGACAGTAGACAGCTTGGTTCTGTGATGGCAGGATACTGGATCAGATTGCAGCCTGAGCTCCCCCAGTACGCCCAGTACAATGTGCCGCTCTGTTCCAGACTCCCTGTCCGGCTCACATCTGCAGACGGGGCCCTTCCTGCCTGAAGGACCACAATCAGGACAAAAACACACCCACAAAAATAACACGCTGGGCCACAGAGGTACACACAGCCCGGCAGGGAAAAGTGCACCTATACGTGAGACGAGGAGTGGCAAAAATGAAACTAGACAAGGTAGGAAAACAGACGGCCGAGGGGCACAAACTCTCTTTCTTTACTTCTTTCTCCTTCCACTTCCTACTTCCTTGCTCGTTCTTACCATAAGCGCTAACAGATGGCTGCAGCCTTTTGATGTAAATGTGGGCTAATTACACTGCTGTCATTAAGGCAGGAAACAGGGCTCCTGGCCATGTGAGGGCACATTACAGTAGCCTGTACAGTTATACCTACTGACAGCCTGAAGCCCAAAGAAAAAGACCATTTTCCCCAGAACAAACACTGAAAAATGAATAAAATGCACTAATGGCTGAAACTTATAGACCTCCTGAAGGTGATTTCACTTCTGAAATTGTTGAAAGATTGTTTTGGGGAGAATTTTGCATATTTTCTGTGTACTTTCTCTTCTTTAACCTTTTTCGGTTTCATTTTATTCATTTAACAGCAGAACGCTTCACTAACACAGCGTTGTGTTAACACTGGAAATACTGTTAAAGTTTATAGAAATCTCTGCTTAAAAGCAATGAAGTGAAACTGAAGAGGGTCACAATATATTTTAAAAAGAATATCAGACTCAGGCCATGTGTTTTATCCTTTAATTAAGTAATCTAAACTACTGAACCTGATTTAAAATGATCTGGAATAATGGTTTGCTGTTCAGTGTGTAATGCATTTTTGAACAGGTGCCTCACGACTAAAACAATCCTGTCACTGTTACACTCGGAGCCACCCAGTTACACAGAACCACAACTGACTAAACACGCAGACCACAAGCTTCTTCCACTGTGATAGAAAACACATGTGATGCCCAGGGTGGCAGTCACACTGTAAAATGACTTGTGCAGCTGAATCCCCTATAAGCTCCTGCGGGGTTTGGACTACTGCAGTTCCTCAGAGTCACCACTAGATGGAGCTGAAAGAGACTTAATTAACTTTGTGACGTGAGCGCAGTCAAAGCCTGTTGAAGGTCTGGAGCCACATGATGTTACACACAGAGACAAGTGTTTACATGTACACACTCTGTGCAAATAGACACACTCACAGGATTGTGAGATAAACAGCGCTTGTGCTTATCGACAAAGTGACTATTAACAAGAGTCAGTACATTCTGCTAACGAGCAGGTTCAGTGACTTAACAGGAAACACAAAGCAGCTGGACACGCAGATTAAACCCTGTATGCACATAACGTCAGAAAGAGGATTACTGGGGAGGAAAGTGTGCACAGAGAAGGAATAAAGCTTGTTGTGTTCCTCATAAAGAGCACGAGACCTTAAACAACCTCAAAATTATTAAAAAAGCAGAAAGAAGGGACTCCTAATGAAACGTAGCATGAAAACAGCACTTTCTATCCATCCATCCACTCATTTTGTGCATCTGCTTCTTGGATTAGAGTTGATCCCAGTGTACAATCAATCAAAGGACACTCCAGACAGATTTTAAAACATCAAAATAAAGAGAAAATTATGGGTGATAGATTTAGATTAAATATTATGGCATGTTTATATGTTGAAACTTGTGTTCCAGGGTGACTGAGTTCACTTGATTTCCTCTCCTCTGCTTTGTGCCTCAGATTCTTTGTGTAACTGTGTGTGTGTGTGTGTACTTATGTGTGTGTGCCCTTTGCTTTTTTGGTACAGCTGTGCCAAATACCAGACACACACTCCAGCTGACACGTTGACCCCTCACCTCTCACCTTTACACAACTACAACGTTGTCAGACACAAAGAGCAAGAGGGGCGTGCTATATTGACCATGGATTAACACACACACACACACAGAGACACACACACATTCTCTGTCTTAGTATTTCAAACTCTTTCTACTTCCAAGAATAAACAGATAAGTTGTTTAGAGGCGTGCATACGAGATAATACTTAAAAAAAAATTAAAGCTAATTAAAAAAATTGCATCATAAAAGTTGTTCTGCAATCACCAGCTGTGCCTCCATCCACCCAGCTGACCACAATGGCAAGAAGTCCGGGTGCAACTCATGCTGCAGGTTATAATTTCCAACATGGTGCTCTATAGTTATGACTTATTTATAATGCCTTGTGTACACAGACAGAAAATCCATTATGAGAAGCCGTGCTGTAAAAAGGGAGTTATTTAAATTGACATGATTTATTTGGTGTAAGCCGAGGCTTTGATTAGTCTGTGTGTGGTTGTTTGCAACATAAATGTTACACCATGTGACGGAATCTGTAACTGAAAGAGAAAAGACCAAAGCAGAGCTCTCCTTTGTACCATATGAATGTCAGAAAATCCTCACTGAAAACCTAAAGGAGGTAAAAAAAACCACACACACAGAACAACAGAAGAAACTGAAGAAACAGAACAGACAGCAGCAGATCAGCGACACCAGAGGTAGCATGTGTGGATTTAGAATACAATAATTCAGTAAGAACAGGTAATTCACTTAAAGCTCCTGTCCTGATGCAGAAAGCAGAGTGACTGATACATTTATGAGGTCACTCAACCTTTGCTTAAATTAATTTATGTTCTGAGGAGAAAATGTTGGCAAATCAATTCAAACATCCATTTATAGGCTGAATTTAACAGCCCTGCCTCCATATTAGTGAAACATTCATTATGAACACCAAGAGTTTAAAAGCGATCTATTTTACTCATTTCCAGCTCAACCTTTTTTAGTCGTAGACTCTACTAGACTGGCTTTGCATGATTAACAGTTCAAAATAATCCTTATTTATCTTTTACTGGTACTCATGCAGGCCTTCAGTGTCTAAAGCAAGCTGTTTACCTCCTGTTCTGTTCAGAAACCCCATTACTTCTACCTCAGTATCTGACACTTGTTTAATATGAGCCTCGACCACCAAAACAGCACGTAAATGACAGAAAACAAGAAAAAACACTTTAAATGTCTTCATATTTCAACTAAATTTGATCTCATCTTAAAAAATGTCTCTTTTGCTTTCTTGTACTTGTCCTGTAATCTTTGATGGTCCTTTACAGTATGTGCTCAATGAGTTTTAACCCTATACTTAATATTTCTTTATGAAATCAATCATTCCTTTAAAAAAAGCAAACAAACCATTCATCTGCTGCTTTTACTTAAGATCTTATCCTTTGTTTTTAGCTTTTAATACCTGCCTCTAATTTTAGAGTATCTGCACTAATGAATCCTGGTCTCCATGTGGTTTATAAGTAACTGCAGGGCAGTGCCAACATTTACTGTATGGCAGCTCACTGTGTGCCATTATGTGGTCTGTGCCAGTCTGCGTGTGCTTCCCTGATGATGCCAACGTGTATCATGCAGAGTCTCGTGTGGTTTCAGGACTGGAGGCCACAGTCTCAGTTTGGATCTGAGGGTGGCCGCTGACACCACAAGGCCTACCCGGGACCAGAAGGCCCCGAGCAGGAGGCAGTCATGAGTGGTTCCCTGTAACTTACTATCACATGGAACAGACAATGAGCAAAGGTACAAATTAGAAACCAGTCCTAAGACCATTGGTGTGCCTGTGCTGGATGAAAAGCCTTCACAGCTAAGCTCTGGCTGTGCTTTACAAATCATTACAGTGCACAGCTGCATTCTCTACTTTTAAAGGAAAAGCACTCGTTACACTGAACAATTTCATAGGAAAAAAAGAAAAAAGAAAAATGAGCATCAGTGCCAGTTTATGTGGGTTCACATACTTTAACCCTTATAAACACTCACTGTGGACTCCACACTTCTAAACTGGACCATTTTTACAGAAAGACCTTATGAAAACTGCTCCGTGCTCCTGCACAAAACCCATAGCTGTGATACTTTTGTGGTTTAGGGAACAGTCAAAAGGTTTTTTATTACAGATTCATTAACTTAAAGATGAGGACCAAAATTACCCACAATCTAAATTTCACTATTTTAATGCTTTAAACAAACACAGATGTGAAACTGTCCACAGCATAGACAATTTATTTACGTTAAATCAAACACTTTCAGTAAGAATGACCAAGCCAACGTCTAGTCAAAGAGGTGGGAAGTCAGACTTATAATAAAGAGAGGAATAAGAGCAGTAGACAGCATTTTAGAATAATCATCATTACAGATTACAGTGACACATTTTCAGTTTGGAAATCCC
>VUQS01024461.1:2286-17220 GCA_015108495.1 Heterochromis multidens | reverse complement strand
CCCCCAGCGGAAACACACACACACACACACACACACACACACACACACACACACACATCATGTATTCTATGGCTATAATTTAGCTGCAAAAACATGTGTGAGGGATAGTGGGTAAACAGCACTGCAGGGGGAATGCATGAGAACTTTGACTGGTTGTGAAGTTGTGGCTCTTACTTATAAATTTCCTGCAGGGATATTATTCCTCCCGGACTAAAACATTTCAAGCATTCGACAAGTTATAAACCCTCAGTACTCCAACATAGACGGGGATACAGTCTGAAGACATTACTGCAAATCTGAAAAACACTGGCTAGAAATTGTGTTGTTATTATGGTATTAAGGTCCATCCCTGACTTTCCCTGTCTTCCACACATTACATGCTGGGATAAACTCCACTCCACCCATGAGTTTAATCAAGACAAACAGGTTCAGAGAAGGAATTAAGTGGGACAACTGGTGGTTACTGCATTAAGAAACTGTAAGGCCCAAATATCTTCCAAGTGCTTTTCTGTCATCATTCATGCTGCAGCGTAGCATTTTCCACTGAAGTCTAAAAACATAAATGTAAAAGCCACAATTTAAAACTATTTTCAAATGCATAGACTGCATTGATGTCTGGAAAAAAGATGTATATTAACGTTACATGTAAAATCACACAGCTGGTCTCCATACCCTCCCACATTAACTTCTTTGGAGCAGCAAAATAACAGTGACTATGAATAGAATCCTATACAGACAGCCTGTCATTATAAAGTTGGCACGCTCTCACGTCGTTCTTGTACATCTTCTGCTAAAACAGAATGTCTCCGAAGAACTATCCCCACACACAAACCACTAAATCATCACCTATAAAACTGAGGAAAAGGGAACAACTATCTTCTGCTCGCTTAAGTCTGCAGTGCTAATGTGGTTTTGTCTGAGAAAGGCTTTCACAAGTTCACAGTCTGAGGGGATGTCATGGGTTTGAAATGAGGCCTGAGAAGTGTTTAAGCATATCTCAACTTTGACGTACGTGTGCTTTAATCTTACAGCTGCAGTCTGGGCCTTATGGGTCTAGACTGAGGGAGTAGGTCAGCGTGTCACGCATTCTGTTACAATAACCTGCTCAGTACCATATCCATCTAAGAGTCAGGACCATCCTGAGTGTGTATCCTGGCTCTAACTCAGGGTACACAGAGAAGTGTCAAAGATTGCACAGTGTAAGTAAGTTCCCATGCAGTGATCTTTGCTATTTAAAGGTTTCCACTTTGTTTTTAAACTGCTGGGTCTTAATGACATTCTAAAAGGCATTAAGAACATGGGCAGTGTTTGCCCTGGACTTTACATTTCAGGCAACCTTTCTCACATGTCGTGTTCTACTACCAATTAAAAAAAAACTTTACGTTACACATGGTTAAGTTTAGATTTGAGCACTGCTGGAGATTTGTTAATCCTAGCATTGGAGGTAGAATCCGAGTGAGAGTAATAGCTGCATGGAAGGCTCAACTTGGGGCACAATGCCTCAGTCAGCTGAAAGTTGGGTGCTTTACAAAGGCTTTGTGAAAAAACTAAATCAGATATTCTATCTGCCAGTTTCTCCTCATGGTGATTAGACATAACTCCTTATCTCAGTTTTAAGATGATGGATGTTGAGTGTAAAATGCAGCTATTTGATGGGAAAAAGCTCATGATGACAAAGTGTAAAAAAACAGATAGAGAAACAAAGGTGGAGAGTGGATAGATGAGTCACATCAGGGGCCGAGGGGAAAATGATGACATGGCAGGGGAAAACCAAGGGGACAGGGTTAATGCTGCTAAACTGAGTCACGTGCGGCTGAAATACCACACACTTCCATGCAATCACAAGAATGAGCTGTCAAACCCCTGCTCTGCCACCACATATAGTAGCTCTATTCACCAGCAGTGAGAGAGAGCAGAGTTATGGTATGTTTAGCCAAAGTGAGACAGACTGCCCTTTGAGGAGCGGTCGCCTTTGAAATTAGGTTGAGGAACATCCATGTCAAGAAAATGTTGCCCTCTGAATTTCTCCTTCTTTGAACAAAACTCAGCTTTCATGTCTTTCTGGGCGTGCTGCTCTCTGGGTGATGGCTATGTCTTCATTCTCCCAGGACACAGAGTAAACATCTGAGATTCGGACCATTTTTTTCCCTCTGAATCGGCATTTCACCGCCTGGGTGGGGCGCTGTTATAATTTATTCTCACATCTGCTGCGGAGCCGCAGTATGCACACAGGAACGCGCGTGCAGACGCACCGAGTATGCAATCCGTGCGCTGGGCCAGTGCGCGCACAGGAACACTATACAGACGCATGCAAAGGATCAGACAGCGCTGAGAAGTAGCGTGAGTCTTTTATTTGCGTCACTCTGACATTATCACAGGGCAGGTGATTAAAAAACTTTTTTTCTACTAGCGAACGAAACCCTGTGACTTCGTCTATAAGCACGCTTATAGCATGCCCGAGGTGCTGCACACAGAGGCACATTCATGTAGATGAGGCATACATTTCCACACCCTAAGCGGGGACAAACATCCATAGCGTACAGACGCATACACAAACAGAACTGTACAAAGCGCACACAGACGCGCAGACACTAAACGCTTTCACTCCCGAACCCCTGCGACCGAGGTGCTCCGCCGCATAACAACCTATTCATAAAAAGCAAAAATGTCTCAGACTTCCGCCTCCAAAATACACACGGTAGAGGACTGGAAGGTGCAATCGCCTCTCGCAATCTGAAATTGGAAACGCGGCCAAAGAATACACTGGAGGAGGGCAAGTTATACCACAAAAGCCCCCTTGGTCCATAAGCTGCAGCAACTGTGCTGGCAAGCTATGCAAACTAAGAATAAAGAGCCAACCTGTTCACGGAAACGTCTAAAGCAATAACTGTATAGTTATAAAAGTTAATGTAAACTCAACATGATTTGGTGTTTCTGTCTAAAATAGACAACGCTTAAAGATCGACTGGAGTGGGATGAAAATTCACCAATAAGATGCTTAATTAAATCAGAACTTTTTTTTTTTTTTTGCCACATTTAAAATCATGAACTTTTCTTTCCATGACAAAAGCATCCAGTTTATCTGAACTGATCCAAACCGTAAAGGTGCATCAATGGATTCTCTGTGTTAAAAATAACTTTAGACTACTAGCGGTCCGTCATGGAACAGCAGCGCAGACGGATCATCCCTTCAACGAACAAATAGCTATTAAGAACAATTAAATCAACAGTGTAAAATCTTAAACTAAAATAATCCTGGAAAACTAGCCTGTTGTTGCAGACTGGGAAAAAGTTCACTTTGGCTTATTGAAATCCCTCAGAAATCCCTCCTCTTTGAACAACCGGAGGCAGTGATGGATGGACTGGTGCACAGGCTGAACTGGTAAACACCCAGGCAACCTCACACGGTTCCAGCTGGTAGCCCAGTATACAGAGTCCAACATTTAGTAATACTGAAAAAAATAATACTAACAATCTAACAAACTCAATGTTTTATTCTACAAACCTCCCCAAAAGCTACTAAACAGATTTTTGCACCGTCTTATCCCATGCCCCCCTCTGGGTAGGGGGCACAGAAGTACCACCCTGTCAGAACTATTCGGAATTCTTGATAATAGGGTCAAGTTAATACAGAGCTCAATTCGGGAAAGTGAACCACAAAGAAACTGTTCGGATGAAAAAAATTATCTGAATGAGTCGAAAACTTATGATGACACCTGTCAGCAGGCTGAATGCACGGTTAGAGAGGGAGACAGATTCCACAAAATCGGCTAATGAATGTAAAAGAAACAGCTTATTTGTACGCATTATTTTTTAGAATGCATAAAATCCATTAATGGGCAAAAAGAAAGTTTTAAATGAATGCAGACAAGAAGAGCCATAGACAACAAAAAACAACAAAAAAAAGTTATTTTAGCGGGTGGACACAGTGCCTGAGAATGTTTTATTTAAACAATGTTTTCCTAGATTCATTATTGGACACTCCGCTTCCTCTGCATCACCTGCTCAATATTTCCCAGCTAATTTCTTCTAGATAATGACAATTAGTCGTTAGCATGGTTCAAACACATCTAGGCCTTTATGAAGCAAAAAGAAAACACACGTCACACAGGAACGCTTTGAGAATATGCCTTTAAGTCCTCAAAACATTAACGTCTAAAGACGTAAGTCTTGCATGCAACAAATACCAAACAGATTTAGATATTTGGATACCGTGGGGCCCACTGATGGGGCACTGCTGGCCTAATTTTTCTAGGAATAAGTAAAGAAGCATGTCAGGTGCGCAAACGTCCCATAGCAGAAGGGATACAGACTCAGTAAGCCCACAGTTTATCCAAGTAGATGGCGCTTGGGACAGAAAAACAGGTAACCATATTATAAGTGTTATTTAGAGAGCACAAATAAGCTCACCAATAATAACAGGAAAATCTGTCTTACCTGCCGAAACCACAGTTGTTTGGCACACGGCGAGCGCCACGGTTACCAAGGCGAAGGAGGAGAAGTCCATGCGCCATGGTCTCCGTTTCTTCCGGAAGGGACAAGCTCCAATATCCATAGTGTTGCAGTAGTTCGCCGGCCTGATTCAGCTGTAAATGTGGGATATGGGGGAAGTTATCCTCTCACAGAAAGCCAGCCGACGAGAGGAGCCCGACTGACCCTTCTGTGAGGAAACAGACAAAAAGGCACGCCTCTGGAGACGTCTTTACCTTTCTCCCGGAAATCTTCCTTAATGAGTTACCTATATTAATGCACCAAACCTAAACACTAAAATGGGTTTGGGGTGAATAAATATATTTTATTTTGAAGTTTAATCCCCTAGCTCTGAAGCCCCATTGAGTCAGATTGGGTACGAGTACCCAAAGTGGAGAGAGCAGCAGAGAGAGACCTGGAATCACGCTCTCTCTCCCTTCTCTCTTTCCCTCTCTCCTTCTTTACTTTCTCCCACGAAGAGTGAGAGCGGTTGTGTATGTGTGTGCGTGTGGAGAGAGAGTGAATGGTAAAGGTGGAGAGGGAGGGAGAGGGCGTGCGTAATAGCGGAAAGGGCGCACGTAGAAATACGTGTACGGAGGAGAGTCTGGGAGTGAAAACTGGGTCTTTTCTTATGAGCTGCACAGATGTTTCAACTGACACACAAAATAACGGCACTTTTCTTTTAACTGTGAGTTATTGGCTTAATGTTTGTCGGTCAGTGAAACCTTTTTGTGTTTGGCTTGATTCCCTCTCAACAACCCAAATTACTGAGATGAGTATTTCTATTTATCTTTGCCACTTCCTGCTTTCTGCCTCCGTTATCTATGCAAGCAGGACTGTTCAGGTAAACTGAGGATGAGACAGCAGGACCGGGAGCTGCGCTGTTCAGAGCGGCTGAATGAACGTTGATCCAGCCAATCAGACCTCTGTCCGCGCCACTAGTCGCGCCCCTTGTGCTAAATCCTTGGAGTTCTCCTCTTGTTCTGATTGGTCGGCCCCACGTGGCCTTGTTTTGCAGGTGTGGAGTCATGGGGAGAGATGAAACCTACCTAGTAAAAAAGACACGAGTGTGATTTTGAATTATTGTGTGGAGAACTTTTTATCAAACTGACATTTTGAAATAAAATATCTGAGCAGTTTGGAGACAAAGTTAGAGAGACAAGGCTGAGATGGTTTGGACATGTGCAGAGGAGGGATAGTAGCTATACTGGGCAAAGGATGCTGAATATGGAGCTGCCAGGCAGGAGGAAAAGAGGAAGACCTCAGAGGAGGTTCATGGATGTAGTGAAGGAGGACATGCAGAGGGTTGGTGTGACAGAAGAGGATGTGAGGGATAGGGAGAGATGAGGGCAGATGATCTGCTGTAGTGACTGACTAAAAAATATGGTGAAGCCTGGTGCTTGAAAGAAAAATGTTTGCATGCAAGACAACAGGCAGACTCTCTTCCAAATTCTCAAGACATAAACCAAGTGAAATAATTCAGTCCTGGAAGAATGCTGATTTATACCTCACAGAGACTTGGAGAACCTATAATTGATCGCTTTAGGTTGTGCTTGTCCAGTCAATTAACGGCACACAGGTCGAATGATTCCTCAAGTTAAGATCAGACTGTTCATTTATTCCCATCCAGACTTCAGTAAGCCAGAAATCCACTTTTATCTTATTGCCCTGTACACCTCGCAGATGATGACACCACATGATAGTAGCTCTGTTTCTTCCTCACACTCAGGATTCAAGCTCAAGGATCACACACACTTTCTGTGAGATCCCCTCCCTCTCTTCCTGCATGGCCCAGATGAGGATGGAAGGAACTAATGCACATTTCCAACCTTTTAATATTTGTAAATAGATCAGATTATAGAGGGTTCTGACCTTAACTGTGGAAAAAGCTGATGTGGTTTAGCATGTTTTTACAGTCAAATCACATTTAAAGACCAAAATTAACAATCTATTAGTCAACCTTTAGTAATTTCTCTAAATTTGCTTTTATTGAAGACACAAACATTTAAAAACAGCTAACCAACACGCCTTTTTGGATTATGTCCCACACTGCAATCATAAATGTGTTTTAGTATTAGTATTTTAGTGTTAAGTCAGTTCAGTATTGTTTTTGGTCTTTTCGTGGGATTTACTGACAATATAATGAAAAGAAGAAAAAAAACCAGCATGTTTTTAATGGCTAAGGAATGCAGCCTTAAGAGATAATGAACTCTTTTCCAACAAAACCACAACGTACCATCTCTAAAATTACCAGAGATGAGTAAACAGCAAGTCAACATTATAAGCTTCAAGAAAATGCACTGCAAAGACACTGTAGTGAATTATATTTTACAGCATCTAACAGGTGTTTATTATGCTCTGTGCTGCTATGTGTAAACTGTATGAGCACTTGTCACATCTCAAAGTAAAAGCCAAACATAATAAATATGTATATTGACACCCAGTTTATTTGCACCAGAAGTTCATAATTCTCTTGCACAGGTCTGATATCTGCTCCTTAACAAATATAAACTTTAAACCATCTTAAGTAGTAATACCAAACAGACATTCCTTTCATAAAATCAAAGCTGCTTTCATATCCCTACATGTCCTAAACACTGAACAGCATCTTGTACGTATATTTCAAAGCTGCCTGTGTGCCCAGCTGTAAATGCTCCTGCCTACACACAGCCCATGGTTACTCACTTTCTTTGAATGCAGACTTCACGTCCAAAAAGCAGTACTCATCTGTAATTATCTCTTGATGTTCCATACCACTCACTCTTTCTCACTACCTTTCATTTCTTCTCCCCCATTTGTGTGTGATTCTCGGAGGGGAAAAGAGGGGTGTGTTTGCATTCTCTGGTAAATCCCAGATAACTCCCCTTATTACCATCTGTTCAAAGGGACCAGTGGCAATAGAAAAATGCACAAAGGCAAATAGAGTATAAATTACTTACTTTACGTGCAATCAAAACACATTTTTCATCACAACAATGTTGCAATTTTCTTTTGTAGTTTTGCTAATACTAAACTTGAAATAGAAAAAAAGAGTCTTATTACACAGAAGTAACAATTTAGGTATACTTTAGATTTGAGCTGCATCATAGTTCAGATGATTATTTGAGATTTGACTTGCATTACGGTCAGTTTAATATGAGGTCTTGTGTGTCACAGATCAATGTGTAACACTTTTCTTTTTTAAAGACTGGGATTTCCAATCACAAGGTGACCTACTGCCTGTAAAAGTGCTTTTAAAGTGTATTTTCTGTTGTAATTTTCTTTTAACCTAATTGCTTTAATATTATGCATGTTTTAATGCAGAGCAAGTGTAAGCAAATCTATTCTTAAAACAAAGCAAACTTTTCAAACCATAAGATCTTCTTCAGGCATGCATCAAAAGCCTTTGTTTAAATGTTTTTAGACTCCACTTCCTAAACTGGAGCTAAATGGTGCACAGACCTCTTTTCCTCTTATTTTTTTTTACTAAAATATTTTAAATGCAGCAGTGAGTAGTATGGCCAAAACTATACTAACACTGTACTACTGTAAGTATGACCCACTTGGAGAAAAATGAGAATAAGACATTTCTTATTTCTTACAGTGCAGATAAGAAGTGGACTATGACTGCAGACTAAACATAAACATGTTACAAGTATACATTAAAAACTAAACATTTAGGTCAGTGTGGTAACATTATCTGAGTGTATCACTGAGTGTGAGAGAAACGTCTGGAAGGAAAGACATTTCCCAGGAAGTATCTGTGGCCCTAAGACTAAAAAGCATTACTGTAACATTAAGGGATGGAAATCCATCAGGGTTGCAAAAAACAAGTTATAAAAATGTTTTATTTGAACCAACTTTTGTAACTGAAGGCACCGTGTAAAAGCAAAACCTATCACAATCCACAACCCCCCAGAGCTGTACAAGAGCAGTGCAGAAAATTTAACACGTTCAGTAACAAGCTGCACAACTTTTTCATGCACACAGTTCAAAATGTTAAGCTGAGAAAACGTTTTACAATTTAAACCTTTAACTTGGTTCAACTTATTTACTTCTCTTGGGTCCAGTTGGCCCAGCTGTTGCACTATTCAATTATAAATCTAACTCACTTCATTGCAGTTGTTGGTCCCACTGACAGCAAGTTGGCCTAATATAATATTACAATGTTATCATCCCAACAATTACAATAAAACTACAAATGACAATACATTTAAAAACAAAGTGTGGATCAGTGGTGGTAGGTACAGTTATTCCTTTACATATTCCATATTTTATACTAAGAATTTACAGAAGACCAAACATCAACCTCCAAAATGTTTGGAACAATCAAACATGCCTCAAAATGTCAGACTGACATTACTTACACAGAGAACAGTTTGAGCTTTCATCCATTAACTTCAATAAGAACAACAAACATGATTTTTTATTCTTGGTTTTTTTTTGTAATCAAGGGCTCAAACAACGATTGCCTCCACCATCTTCATTTGGAGAATACATGTGTACTAGTAGCGGGGCTTTCCTATGGACTATGGACTTGAACTGAATTGGCCTGCATACAGTAAATACAATGAAACTGGGCTAGCTTATGTTACCAAAATCTATGCATCTTCCTGTTACTTCTGACCATTTGGTAATATTTATTACATTTGAGTAAAAGAACATAAAATAATGAAAAAATAATAATTTTATTACAATTCTGGTGATTTTCTTTTGGCTCTGGCTTAAACATCTTTGGGGGGCACCAAACTTCTTCAGTGTAGGAAAAACTGAGTAGATACTAAATTTCACATGAAGAGAAAAGGGACACGCTTTAAGTACAGTGGCCATGTTTGAGCCTCTCTTCAGCAGTAATGACTGCTAAAAGAAGAAAGTGCACTGCCCTCTCATAAGAAACTACAGGGGTGAGCTCTGATGAGAAGGGCCGGCCATTCTGTGATCACTCTGTGAAACCATCAATAAGGCTGCTGCATCCATCAATTATCCATCAAGAATCATAAGGAAAATGGGCTTGGGCACTTTTATACCTAAATATTATTATATGAAAACCAAGAGGAAAATATAGGATTTCATGTTCACAGATGCAGAAGAAAAACCATGAAAGTTTTCTATGTTGGAATAAAGGAGGAGGTCAAGAGAACAGCTGAAGAGTTGCACACCAAATATTAGTACATTTAATGCATTTAAATGGGGTATAAATACCATACACCCAAAATGTATTGTTTACTGTAGGATCTACAGTACAGCTTTACTGAGCTGTTATTTTCTCTGTAAGGGTATTTGTACTAAATCAGAAAGTCCAGGAAACGCTCCCTCAGTGTGGCAGCTCTGGGTTTTTATTTTGGCTTTCTAGACACACTGGATCGAGTGTTTTTGAGGACAGACTGTTTGTTTCTGGCTTCCTTGTGCTCTGAAAGTAGATGCCACGGGCCGTAAAAAGAGACACCCCAAGAGACATCTGTGGTATGTGTTTGCTTTTAACTGTACATACAACTTTGATTCACTTAACCTAAAGCATTCAAGTCGAGAGCTTTTGTTGTATTCATGGTTAAATCAAAGAAAGTAGAAAAAGTGGTGTGCTTGTCTGTTGCCCTTTGTTTTTCACTTAAATGTAGTTTTGTTGGCTGTTTTCTCTTCTTAAGAACAAGGTTTTCTATTCTTGTGTGCACAGGCTTTCATAAGAAAGTTTACGTCCAACAGTAATTGAGTCAGTCGGTTTAATGTTGAAGCAATAAACACAGATCCAAAAGTTTCTCCTTTGAGTTGAAGGGTCACAAATTTTGACCTTAAGCACTTCACTTTGGGTACGGGTGTGAGACCATGACTCTATAGCTTGTGATCAGCGATGAACAGAAATTTAACGACTTAAAAACAGGCAAACATGGTCTAACGCGTTCATCTGGAAAAACCACTGAACACTGTACGCCGTATTCTGACATCCAAAGCAAAGACTGCGTGCATCTGCAACTAAAAGCAGGTTTACCGCAGGTGCTTGAGCAGGTGCCTAGGCTGGCTCACAGCAGCTTTGTTGTGCACCTCTGTGGGTGATGCTTGGATTTGACGAGCAAACTGGAGGAAACATGAAAACAGGGACAACAGCAGGAAATAAAAGACATACAGTTTATGCTGTTATTAAATTATATTTCTTTACACGGATCAGTATAATGTGGCTTTGGTTGTTACCAGCTGCAATAAAGAGGCTGCCATTGCTGTCACTTTGTGAGACAGTTTGTCTGTATGTGTGTCAACATGGAAAAATGTTGTCCTGGAGACACCTGGAGTTACGGAAACTACAACTAAGGTGGTTTTGAGTACTTTGGCCAGTGTTTATATGTCCAGATGTCTGTGGACAGATTTTGTCATGGCATGCATTACAAAACTGCAAGATGCAGTTCTGAAACTTTACAGGTGCGTAGCTGAGATCCAAATGGTCGGAGGCGTGGTCAGATATCATCACAAGGTTGTCTCTAGTTATGAAACAACATTTTTTCACTACATTTTCCAGACGTTTGCTGACAAACGTCAGTGCAAAGTACCCGTACAGTCACAGCCTGGATCGGTGGCTGGAGATAAAGTATCAGTTGGACATTTGAAACATTGGCTATCACAACCACAGAGTTTTAGTGATGAAATTGCAAAGTAGTGTAATGTGAACTACAGGGTGACAAAAAGACTGATAGCCTCAGACATTCGGTCATCTCCAAGCAGCACTCGGGTGGCGTCATATGTTGCCTGGTCTTGTTATTTGCCTTTCCTGGTGCACGAAGCTGCTGCCTCAGATTGTGTGTAGGTGTAAATTTCTATTTACAAGGCAAAATAAAAGTAATAATATGTATTTTCACAAGCAGACCTTTGATTTGTGGCTTTGCCATCAAAAATACAAACTGGTCAACACATTGTATGTTTTAGTTTAATATGGCGGCTCTATAACATCTCATCATTATTTGCTTTTACAGCATGTAAAATTGAAAATGTTGGTTTTAAAACCCTGTCTAGTGCAGTTTTAGTATACAGTGTTTTATTTAGTGTGACCACACCCTTTACCAAATACAGCAGAAAGCAACTGTTCCTTGGCAGAAGCATAATCTGCACAATCTGCTAAGCATCCATGTTATGGAATGACCACAAATTCCAAAGAACTAGGATTGCACGTATTCCTTCACTTGCAGCATGACTTCATCATCCTGAAACAGACTTATGGCAAATCCCTGTGACCACTTTAGCAAAAGGTGAGGCTGCTAAATTATCCTGACATTCAAAAGGCAGGTGCTTGCACTTGTTCTGCCCAGAAGAAGAAAATCTGTGTGGTAGTTCAGTGCAAACCCTGTAATTACTCAATTAAGCTTCAATGTCAGCTGAACAGGAATTAATAAAGCCTTCTAATTTTCTGGACAGAAATTTAAGGGTTTTAAGAACCCAGAGGCCACAAGGTTTCCCTGAGGGTGTGCTCCATCAGATGTGGCCACCCACTGAACAGATTTTTCACAATTCATCCAATCAGACAGCACTGAAGTCTTTACTGGCTGTAATGCTAGTATATAGCTGATAGAGCCACATGGTGTGGCAACATCTGGGTCAATACAAGCAAGGGAGACTTCAAGGATAAATGAGACCGAGACAAGAGAGTCTGCAGAGGGAGAGCAAGAGATGGCATTAGCTTTTGGGATGGACTCAGCAAGTGGCTGTGGGCAGCTCACCCTCTCTCTCTCTGCCATTTCCAAAAGGAGAACCTTGTAATTACAATAAAGCGACCATATTATATTGCTGACTTCCTTGAAAAGTCTGTATTTTACTGGGCAGGGCTGCAAACGTACACACACCCGGCTAGCCACAACACACTGAAATAGATCAGAGCAGGGGCTCGCCTGGGAGGAAACTGTAAGAGAGTGGACCGATCCTCTCGGCACTAACAGTGGGGCCAAAGAGTGCGTGTGTGAATGTGTGTGTCTTACTAAAGAAGCAAGAAGGTGTGCTGAGCCAGGTAAAAAAGGAGGAAATTTAGACAGAGAATGGCTCAGTGATTTTGAATCTGGCCACCAAACACACCCAGCTAACCACATACCTCGAAATAGGCAGGGGAGGAAGAGGAGGGAGGACAACGAGGGGTGACGATGGGGCAGAACGAGGGAGAAGGAGGTACAGCAAGGGTGCACACAAGTGGATGTGTTTTTCTGTGTGGGGTGAGTGTTTGCGTGCCAACTGATGTATAACAGAGCATATGTGTGTGCAAGACAGAGAGACAGTTTATATATGAGCACACTGTATATTTGGATAAGTACACAAGTCCTTTGATGATAGTTGATAAACTGAACATAGTAAAACACAAAATACAAAAGGCGTGTTTGTGCCTTTTTCAGCATTTCTATTTCATTACTTGCTTTCAACACTTAGCAATTCTTTTCTGGGAGTTTGAAGGCCGCTTCCTTAGTCTTTGACGTTAAATATAGCAATAGGAGAACTCCAGGATTTGGTCAATTTAGCACAATTACTCACTGTTAGAAGGTAATTTGCCCAGGTGGTGTATAATAGTTGTACTAATAAAAGGCAAGTGAAAGAACTCTGGATATAGCATGAACAAGAAAGAGAAGATATGCTATACTGAGCCACAAAAATGTACCACTAGATTTATGAGGAGCAGGTTTGATATAGAATATTAACTTGTCAGGAGCAGAAATTCACCACACTGTGTACCTTACTGTGGTACACAGGGGCCACAGATCCATATCTAACCAACACTAAAATGGAACAGAAAAAGCATGCGCATTAGTAATGGCAATTCATTTTTTTCTCTCATAAATGCCAATGAATATTGCCTAAGCCTCAAATAACCACATCTAGATTTGCATCTAAATACCAAAATCCCTGAAATGAAACAGAGCCAGAGATGGTGGAGAGCGATACGACTGACATGAAGGTTTGAGGAAACTACTGCCTGGGAGGGGACGTTAGGGCCGTGGAAAGGTACAGGCAGGAAAAAAATCACAGGAATGAATAGAGATGGAGAGCAGAGAGCTGGTGGTGAGGGGCACACAGGCATGCAGAGGGTGAGAGGCAATGAATGAGGGCCATTGATAAAGAGGGAGAGCGTGGACAAGGGTAAGGGGAGGGAGAAAGAGAGGGAGGGAGGAGGGATCAAAAGGTATTTACACATTGAGATTCCAGAATAAAACTGAGGTGTGGAGAGAAAAGGTTGATGGAAGGATGAACAGATGCATCTCCGACTGACCTACTGACTAAAACACAGGGTGGAACCTCGGTGACTTTGACACAGCAACATATTTGTGTCCTCAAAGTTGCACGTTTTTCCACAAATGAAGTCACCTCAGCAGCTGTCAGTGCAGACAGAAGCCTAAAGTAAAGTTTAGAGAAGAGTTTCCCTCAGAATGAGTGTACAAAGGTTACCTCAGTTCAAAAGTGGTAGTTCCCATGAAAACAGACAGAAAAAAAAAACTTCTATGTGGTAACTGGTTATACTGTTCCAGCATAAATGAAACTACATAGTTTTTAAAGGTGGCAGGTATGTCATGACTTTCCAGGAGGTTTTCACATGCCCCAAATTGCATTTTCTGTTCCCTTAAGGTACAACATCTGTTTCCAAAAAAAGCTGGGGCATTGTGCTGAATGTAAGTATAAACAGAATGCAAAATTTTCAAAATTATACAGCTTTTAAATTTTAAAATTTTAGTGTTTCATGGTCATTTTGAATTTAATGGCAGCAACACATTTAAAAAAAACATTAGGACAGATGCAAGTTTACCACCATGTTGCATCACTGAGGAGACCAGTTTTAAAATTTAAACATTTTCCTTATTTATTTTTTACACAATGAGCTAAATGTTCACTAAGTATTTTACAAAGTGGAGAATCCTTTCCCATGTTTACTTTAATGTTTCACACATAAACCTCAGACAATTTCTGAATAATCAGGTTGGGATATTTTCCATTTTTTCTCCAGTTTTCCCTTCTCACATGTAGCACACAGCAGGAAATGATCCACTTCATGTTTGTACGATTGTAAATGTTCTGGAAACAGTGGGGACGCTAAGTAAAACGTAAATAAAATCAGGATGCAGCTATTTGCAAATCTCATAAACCTAACAGAACACTAAATATATATCAAATGTTTAAACTGAGAAAATATGCAATAAAAAAAATGAGCTCATTTTGAATTTGACATCTCAAAATAGTTGAATGGGGGCAACAAAAGGCTGGAAAAATACAAAAGAATCAGCTGGAGGAACATTTTACAAGTAATTAGGTTAACTAGCAACAGGTCAGTAACATGATTGGGTATAAAAAGAGTGTCTTAGAGCAGCAGAGTTTCGCAGAAGTAAATATGCGCAGATATTCACCAATCTGCAAAAAACTGCATCTACAAATTATGTAACACAGAATATTTTCCCAAAAGTCTTGGGGATCATCAAGATGTGTTTTTGGTAAATGTGAGACGAGCCATTGTGTTCTTTTTGGTCAGCAGTGGTTTTC
>VUQS01024459.1:32782-55302 GCA_015108495.1 Heterochromis multidens | reverse complement strand
GTACAAACACGGTCAAGAGGCCCAGTCGAATTGCAGTGAAGCATATATATATGTGTGTGTGTGTGTGTGTTTATCTTTGTGAGTGCGGTAACAGGGGATTGCCTTGGCTTAGTCATCATGGTGCTGACAACTTTATATGGATACACTGTACCTCTCTGTGTCGCCCACTCTCTGCTCCACTAAAATCAAGTTTTGGGTTTTTGGCTGTGCAACTAAGAAGCTGATGTGTTTTGCTAAAGCTGTGAGTATGACTCACACCATCTTTAAAATCATAGTGGAATGAGAAAATATCAAAGGTCTGTATTACCACAGCAACTTGCAGCAGTAAGAGTGTATTATACTCTGTAAAGATCCATGGTGGGTTAACAAATTACAAAGTATTACAACACATACATTACTGGTCCTAAACACAGTAATCACATTGCATTTACTAATCAAACAACAATCTCAATTGTGTTACATAAGTTCTAAATTATCTGCATAATGGTTGGATTTTTAAAAAATCTTTAAACTTCCCCTTTCATGCACATTTGGGGAACAAGTGCCTGACCTTACTTCAAGGACGAGATAGAACAAAGGTTTCAGAGCAGTCTACAACATGCACATTACCTAATATTTGTTAGTGAAATCACAAGTATGAGCCTACAAAGTGCAGCTTGTGCATATCATCCTAATGGCTCAGTCACACTACAGTAAAAATAGGGCAGTAACGTCCTTGCAACTATGAAAACTCTACGGTTGGCTGGTGATTGCACTGAATTTTTTTGTGACAGATTTGCAAGTAGTTGGAGGGAACGACTGATTGCCCAGAGGATGAGCGTGCAACACCTTCAAACTCTAGGTGACCACTTTCAATCACAAGTTGATTGCAGGGGTCACCTGGTGGGAGGCAACCTGTCTAAAAAACTGCGGTCTAACTTGGACTGACTGCAATCACTTTCAAACAGCCAACACATTGCAATCAATCTGAGTTTGTCTGCGCTGATGAAAACAACTCATCTGCAACGCGTCTTTTTGCAATAGGGGACTCTTAACTTAAAATAGTAACAGAATTTAGTGAGCATTCATTCTCATTAATACACTAAACTAAACTAATGAAGTCACACACTAACAAAAAATATGTAAAAAAAAACAAACCCTTCCATCATTTTATAACTGCTGTAAGAATATATGCAAACATTACCTTAATAGGTAATGTTTGCATAAATCAACAACACAGTGGATGCAGGCATTTTATGTTGACACACACACGCAGTAAAAACTGACCCAGTTTGTGGTCCCAGCGGACTTCACACACTGACACTGACACTGAGTGACCCACATAGGGACACTGACACATACTACATTACTATCATCTCCAACTCTGTCTCTCTTTGTCTCATACACTCTGAAAGTGACAGGGTGTGTGTGTGTGTGTGTGTGTGTGTGTGTGTGTGTGTGTGTGTGTGTGTGTGTGTGTGTGTGTGTGTGTGAGAGAGAGAGAGAGAGAGAGAGAGAGAGAGAAAGAGTGAGTGTGTGAGTGTGTGTGTTTTTACTTTTCATAGTCGTGCTTGCAGTACAGCAGGCGGTCCCGGCTGTAACAAGTCCCAGTGAGCGCGCTTAAACACACGGCGCACTTGACACAGGTCTCGTGCCAGGAACGCTCATTCACGCGCAGCAGGAAGCGGTCGGCGATGGGAGACTCGCAGCCCGCACACACCTCACCTCCTCCTCTGTATTCTGGACCTGAAGGGAGCATATCAAAGCATGGACAGAGAGATTAAGAGAAGGCCAAAGCCAGGATGCTGGCCAAGCTTCCTCAGTATAACTCCAGCCTTAAAATGCTTCTAAATTTCTCTGCATCGTTGTCATCGAAAAGGCACTAAAACACATTTTACTTAATACACCAAATTGTGTGTATATGCTTTATGTCATCTGGCATAGAAAAACTGATATCCTCTTTAGCTCGGATGGAAAATGAAAGGCACATACTTCAGGCAAAAGTTTATGGCGACCTCAGTTTTTGATATTAATTTTCTTAATTAAAAATTAAGAACATCTGGATATTTATTTATTTCACTCCTAACTCGACTTTATGTGTACGATCTGCTTGACATATTTACATTTCTGCTGTCATATTAGACTTGAGAGGTGTTGACAGTGTAAAGACGGTTGATCTTGCTATTATTATATTATTAATTTAATTCTGACGTAAGGGTAACAAAAGTCATATGTTACAGTATATGATAACCTTGACTTTGTTGTGTTTTATTTCTCATATGGTAGGTCCAGTGTTGCCATAATAGCCTAATGTCGTATTGGTTGTGAGACAGCATTAATCAATATGGATTTCTTTTTTTTTTTAAATAATAAATTCTCCTAATATAAACTTAGCTCTTAATGTCTGTAGTATTTTCCTATTGACATTTATTACTTAAAAGTGCGGATAAAGTGGACATGATCATATGCTTTGGTATTTTTTATTTTTTGGTCTTCATGATTTTTTATAAATGATGAGCGTTCATCTTGTAATAACATTTATTATATTCATTGAGAGTGTATCAGATGTCAGACTTACCGAAAGGCGTGGAGGATGGAGGCTGCTGCAGACAGGACTGCTGGCTCTCCTCTGTTTTCATCCCTTCTCTCCTCCCCTCAGTGTGATCGCTAGAGACAAAAATGAACCATGTCTATCTAAGATATCAGTGGAACCATGCTGCAGTAAATCAACCTAAAAATAAGGGAATTAATAAGAGAAAATGCAGGCCAGAAAAGTCACCTGGATTTGTTATTGTTTATTTTTATATATGACAGTCTATGTTACCATGATTTAAAGTCAGACTGAATTACAAACACACACACAGTTTGGATGACATTCAGCTTTGCAGAATGCAGAAACAAAAAGCGATGATAAAAAAGAGAAAACTTTCGCATGTGTCTCTTATAACAAAAATTTTAAATGAAAAGAATTCCATATGAGCATCAAGAATTATATTACAAACTAAGCAATTAACACACAGCCATAACATTTGCATTATATATTATTTTTCTCAAAGTGCAAGCCAATTTTTAAATATCATGCATTTTTTTTAAAGTTTCTTTTTAATTATAATAAAAAATAAACACTACAAATATTAAAAATAATTTTTAAAAACTACGTAAGAATTTTTTTTTCTTATACAAGCAAAAATATGTACATCTTTGCCTTTTGGAATTAAACTGTTTTAATTTTTGTGTTGAAATTATTTTAAATACACACATGTAATCATGTTTCTTGTAAAATGTGCAATAGTTTTGAATTTTATTTTTTACAGTAAATCTAATTTGTAAAAATGATCCATTAAAGCAAAACGGATTATGACAGGAGAAACTTTAAAATAAGCGGACGGCATTTTGTATTCTACTAATTTTCTTTAACAAACAAAAAAACAAACAAAAATGAAAGAAGACAGGAAAAACAAACAAAAATGACGAAAGATTCAGATAAAAATTAATTAGTTGTGGAAACACTGACGCAAACTTTCTTTGATTTTTCTGCAGGCAGGAGTTTCTCAGTACTGGTGTCATCAGACTCTGGTGTTTTGTGTGATGTACAATAATATAATGATAGTCTATATTTTAAATGAATAAGGCACTAGATTTGTGTGTTTTCTTGTTATTGTGATAACTGAAAGGAATCCTGCTGATTTTTACATTTAAGGGGCCTGTAGGGTGAAAATACAGGGAATATAAAATGGGCTGTTGACTTAGAAAATGAAGTAATCAGATAACACCAAATGACTTATGTAAATACAACTAATCTGATTTGGCACTTTTCCTAATTGCGGGCTGAATACATTTATGACACATTTGTGTAAAGCACCAATAATTACACGTTGACGCTAAAAGCCGGCACCGTGATCATCAATATCGAAATAAAAACGATTTCTGGATTTCCCGCGAGTCACCTGGAGCTACAATTAAAGAAAACAAAACTGCCATATGTATGAGGATTACATTTTTTTTCTTTAAACTTGACTTTCACTACATTTGAATTAATGCTAAGAACCCTATCTCTGTTTAAATGCAACAAACAACCTTTCTGTTCTCAGAGATTTGTTAACAAGCAGTTTGTAATAAACTGTGAAAAGTCAAATCTTCCCTCGTGGTATCAAAAGTAAAGGACAAAGTGGGTTGATGAGTTGTGGGTGTGACTGTTGCACTCAAATCACACGACAAACTCCTGTAAACTAATATAACTAATAATTAGTAATAATAATAATTATCCTCTAAAAGCGTCACGCAGTCTGCAAAGCAGAGTTGGTTCTCTTTTACATCATATTTTAGGGATATTTTACATGCTTGTGTCAATATATCACATCGAAGATCATAAAACTTATCAGATAGCAAGGTCACTGATTTAATCTTTTATCCCATGTATTTGTCAAAAGACACCTAATAATGTTGGACCTAAGCACGCGCTGCAGCTGGAACAAGAAACACAATTCAAGCAACATGGTTATTTGGAAATCACAAGGCTGCCTTCTGTGACAACCTGTTCTTGAGTTGCGGAGACCTACCTTGAGGTGAAACACACTCCTCCTGAAATCTCGGTTGGCAACATTAAAACGTGGGGAAACTTTCGACTAGTAAATGAACACACGCGATCGCAGATTATCCACCTGTACCTCACAAAGCGCCGAGCATGCTGCCTACGGTAAAAATCCAAATACCATGATGACCCGAAGTACTGCCTATTGTCTCTCCTGTTTTCTCCGGCAACCGTGTGTGCGCTCTGACTTGTTTTGTGCGTAAAAAGGCGCAGAGGGAGGAGATGGACAGAAAAGGAGGGAGGGAGAAGGTGCGGAAAATGATGAGGGAAGATGAGTGATAATACAGCTTATTGATAACTCAGATGGGGAGGATCTTTTGCATTTGTGATCAAGGTTACACGGAAACTTAAAAGGGCACAGCTAAGGTGAAACAACTTGTGGTGACATATCAACTCCTTCCACACAGGGAAACATATTTAAGGTTCTGTTGTATTATATATCAAAACTGTGTGAGTTTGGGGTAAAAATATCAAAAGAACAAAGCCGAATGAAGATGATAACACTTTACTCCTTGTAGACATCAGAAAATGTTGCCTCACTCCACTTACTTACATCAGGCTGTAAAATGAAACAGGTGCAGGCATTAAAAGGCTGGTATGGAAGTAAAGAAAAAGTGTCATGTCCAAACACAGAGTACTGCAATTAAAGATAAAAGGTTTATTGCTTTTTCACTATTGTGTCTGGCATGCTTTTCCCACACACTGAGAGAGGACCGCCCTCTTGTGTTAAAACAGGAAAGGTGCATTAACTAAAAATGATCAGCGTTAAGATCAAGGACACCAGTGAAGGCATATATTTGTTTATGGGCTTACGTTTATGAACAAGAAAAATTTTCATTTGGAGGCTACAAAATATTGGGAAAGCACAACAAATATAAAGCATAATTATCTTACAACTTGATGACACTGTATTTTACAAATATTCATTACAGTTTGTTCAGGACAAAACCCCTATACTCGGGTGCTAGTTTGTATCTCTTAACCTCACCTGCTAATTACATTCAAAACACAAGAACTAATTAAAAATTAATATATAAACCTCCTGTGTGGTGGTCTGTTTAATGAACAGCTAGACTGACAACCAGCTGGACCAAAATCTGAAGAAGATAAAGTGGTAATCCAAGCAGGCATCAGGATCGAACCTTTCCCTGTGTTTTAAATGTTAGTTCAGTAGGTTTGGTTACTAAAGACAGTTAAGTTTTGTGTTCCTGGGGTCCACATTTTGCACCTAAAATGTGGATGTATTCTATTTATAATAAAGGCATAATAACAGTAATATTGACAGAAGCATCTGTTGTTACATACAATAACAATGATATTAATGAAGTCCTCTTCTGTGTGCAAATACATTCCAGTGAACCGTCTGCAGATTTTTATCTTTCCTCAGACAAAGAGCTGCTCTTCCTTCCCTGAGTGGCTGCGTCTCAGCTTTAGTCCAGACAGGATCTTCTGGGCTGGTGAGGTAACATTATGTTCAACAGGAATTGTCTTTAGTGACTGACACAGACTGTGACTCTGTCCAGTACTCTGTTTATTATTGCTCTGATTTATGTTGTGATCTACTTGACACACTCCTGCCACCTCCTCAGCGGATGACTGTGTTGTACCAGATGATGTTGCACCTGAAGGTGGTGTAAACGCAGAGTCCAAGCCCAGCATGTACTGCACAACCTCGCGAGGGCTTAGTGGGACATCCGTTTTACTCTCTGTGTCAGTGGTGACCTGCTGGGGCTCGAGAGTGTTCTCATAGTGGATATCAATGTTTTGGGAAAGTCTTTGTGCCCCTGGCTCTGGAGAGGAGCTGCGGCTGCTGTCTGCGCTTCCTGTGTGGCCCCTCACTTGAGGTGCAGCTTGTCTGGCTACATGACCTGGGTTGCAGACTCGGGTTCCTGGATTATGATGCCGATAATACTTCACAGGCTGTCTGGTGAAACGGTAGTATGGCTGGACCCCTAAATCAGAGGTAGCTTCACCTACTGACTCACCCTGAGGATTACTTGATGCCTCTCTCATAGCCAGGACTGGGGTAGGAGAAGGAGGACATACATGTGATTCACAAAGTAAAACAATTCAAACACCAGTTATTGATTTTAACTGAAATTATGTTTATACAGAGTTCTTCTACATGATGTACAGTGCAGCCTAAAACTCCTGTATATCCAGCAGTGACTTGAAAATAAGAAGCCTTGAAGCTGCTGTTGTAGCCACAGAGAAGAGAGCATGTCAGAAACACGAGAGTACAGCAAGCAAAGAAAATTTTTAAAGCTGCAGACTTTCCAAACCCCAAAACTCCAAACTCTAATTTTGTAAGTTTGTTGTCAAAATTTATACCAAAGCTCAAATCAAGAATTCTAACTCTTGTGATTTTAATTATAATTAAAATCATGCATCATTTGCTTAATTTCACAAGCACTGTCCCTAACAAAACATACTCAATCGGATTCAGCCAGTTTTACTGAACTGCAAGACATGAAAAGGAAGTCTTGCTTTTAAAGTTAACTGGATGAAGTATGCAAAGTGTGAGAAATAAAGCAAACACCTTGGGAGATGTTTGGTAATACCTGCAAGATCTCCAAAAGGATTATTTAAAACGTGTCCTCAAGTAGCAAAACTACAAGCTGACACAAGATGTAACTCATTGTACTGGGAACTGAAAACTCCAACATCTTTAAGTTTCACAGGACATAAACACCGTGGATTAATTAATTTGTTGACCTGCTCTAGTCAGGAGTAATTTGTTCACTACATCCCGCCTACCTGCTCTCTCACTGGCTTCAGCGCTGAGCTGGTCCACTGCCTCATTGGATGAAGACTTGTCAGATATATAACCCTCGCTTGACTCTCTCTTGATTGTTCGACTCTGTTGGAATGACACAAGTTGAGTGGTGGATTACAGACCACATCTAAACCTGCAGCACTACATTATGATTCCCACTGGGGCAATGACTACTTGGGATGACTCTGTTTTTTATGTTTTGTTTGTTTGTTTTTTTTAATCAGGTACAAATGTAATGTACCAAATTAAAGCCTCTTACTCCCCTAAAGACAATAGATACTAGTTTTGTGCTTTAAATCATTTAATGCAGCCCAGGTAAATGTCCAGAATTAGGTAAACTTTTATTTTTAATTTTTATTTTTTTTACAAGGAAGAGCAGTGTAGCGTGCAAAGTAAAAGCTAGAAAGAAGGTCAAGCAGGTCAGAGTGCAGAGAGCAGGAGAAATGCAGCAGTTGTCCATGAGGATCTTGTTAATCCTCCTGGAATAAACGTGAGGTTAAGGTGGCGAGTGCTAAGGCTCTTAAAAACAGGTACGTGCGTACTCTCTCAGCATGGTGTGAATGCTAAGCAACTGCTGCTGATTTATTTTAAACTCAAGTAGCTGTAAAATGAAGGTGGCTTCTTTAAAAGGAGCAGTTTAAATTAGCCATGAATGTTGAGATGGAGGGCATTGAAATACTTACTTCTAGCGAGCGTGGCCGCTCTCTGGAGGAGGTTTCATTTTCTGAGTCAGGATAAGCTACCCCATCCAAGGGGTAGGAAGCTCTAGGAGGGGTGTTTGGAAGAGGTGCAGTGGGGGGTGGGGGAGGGGGTGTATGGGATCCCTGCTGCAGGCCGAAAATTTTGTCATGGTGTGTAATGAGGAACTCAACAAGTACAGCCTGGTAGGTGGTCTCCAACAGCGCAATCATTGACATGTCTGTTGACACTAGAGGGCGCAATAACGTTGGCCCAAAAACAATGCCCAAATTGCTGGGAGACATCTTGTTCTCGAAGTTCTCTGAAACTCTGTAAAAACACATAGGAGACAAATTCGGGCAAAATTTTACATTGAAGTCAAAGTCAGTACTCCAGTGTAGAACTAAGTAAATGTAATCTGTGAAAAGGGTTAGGCCAAGTTTAACTGGAGAGGTCTGTTGTCCCAGACCATGCTCACCTTTGAAGGTGAGACACAATGTGCAGCAAGGTGCTGTAGCAATATGGAGGAAGTTTCTGTAGTATCTTTTGCAGGTTGTCAATGATGTCCATTAGCTCCTTAGGCTCTGGTGATGTCTCCCCATCATTCAGGCGCTGAATAGCCTTTCCCACCGCGATGAAATCATTGTACAGGTCAAACGTTAGTAAGGGCTCAGGGAGCTGGAAGAGATAATATTGAAAATATTCACTGAGATATGAGAGAAAACTTATGTGCCTTGAACTGTGCAAAAGCTTAAGCCACTTTAGATGTTTAGATTTCATCCATGCCAGATGAGTCTTATTCTGAAGTGTACAACCCTGATGTCAAGCTTTCTTATTTTACCTTTGTCTAAAATTTTGAATTGTACTGTATATCTGATATTAAACACTAATTTCTCTTACAGTCAGCCTAAAGAATGCAATGAGGTTCATATTTCAATGACTCCTGTACCTCCTTAAAGAAGTGCTTAAGGATAGAGGTGATGTCATGTGGTGAGAGATCCGAAAGGTCCACCTGCTCTTTTTGTGTTTCAAAGGCATGGAAGAGCTTCTGAATGCGAGGCTTGGACCCACTTATACGATACACCCCCTAAGAAAACAGATCATTAGATCACTATTCACACTTGACAACCAATGTGTTTTAACCAGTGTGAGGATAAATAATACCTGAACAGAGAGAGCACGGCTCTCAATCTCAGATGTGCAGCGAAGCACTACAAAAGGCACCTCATCTGGTCTGACACGTGGCAGCAGAGAGAGGTCGACTCCAAACACTGATCCCTTCTTGTGCTCACATTCTAGCTGACACACCTCCATACATTTCCTGTGCAAAGCCAGGCCACACTGAATGTGTGACAGGAAAAGAACAGATCTCATTAATGACCTCAGGGAAACCAATGTTCTGTCCATGTTACAGTATATTTGTCAAATATGGACTCATACCTCTTCACATTCAACCCCACTGACAACAATATAGTTGTCACACTGCTTGCATTTGGCCATTTTGCTTTTCATTTTCTTGAGTCGATGTGATAGTGCAGCTCGGGAAATCTGCCGCACTTTGAGTGGCTGACTATCATTGTACTCTGCAGGGAGGTGGAGAAGGTAGATTTATTAAGCTATTGCCAGCTGGGGATCAGAAAAAAAATACTCTTGCAACATATTCTGTTTATGAAAGGAAAAGGAGGTAAAAAACCTGATTCTGACACTGCATCCCGGTCATCTAGGTCATCCGATGACACTGTCAAAGTGGATGCGGTTTTAACCTGCCTCCTAGCTTCAGTTTTATATTCCCATAGAGCGAAAACACAGTACAAGGAAAATGAAAAAAAAGTTTCACAAGGTGCTGAGATGCATGTAAAGGAAATGCATGCCTGTGCCTACCAGGGCTGGACAGGGATTCTGAACTGCCTCCGATACTCTCACTGTCACTATACCCAGTTTTCTCTAAAGTGAACCAACACACAAATATTATTAAAGAGAAGGATTCATTTGTTAATATATAAAAATGTAATTATGCAGAGTCCTTACTGCAATCACTGGATCGTCGCAAATGACTATCATCTGCCACAAGTGAATCCGACAGAGTGCTGAGAGTGCTGGTTTTTCTTTTGTTGCTTTCAAAAAAACAAGATTGAAACAATTATTTTAATGAGTAATATATCAAACATTTTTTCTATCCTATTTTAACAAGAATATGCACTATCTATTCCTACTGACACATTTTCATATATTCACCTTATTATTTAAAAATAAACCAGTTCCTTTAACGTACCCTTTACCCTGTGGAACATACTCCTGGAAGGTAAAGTTTTGGAGAATCTGCTCAGGGCGACGCTTACTGAGAATGTACTGCAGATAGGGCTCACCAGACTCCTGGGCTCTGCATGTTACCTCCAGGTTGTGATAGCCAAGGGGAACAGGCTCTGCCTGCTGGCGCTGGAAGTAGAACATGTTGACTGTGACCTGATGCAGAGAGGAGACATGATGTGGAGACAAAGCCACAATTTTTAATCAACAAATGTGATATAAAATATCAGAGTAGTGTTCTGCTCACGATATCCTTTTCATACCCCAAAACGCAAAAAAAGAAAAAGAAAAAAGATGAAAATGAAGCTTTTAATGTAATAAAACATGGTAGTTTTTAAAAAAAAAAAAAAATTATACTGAATGAGAAAAGATGTAAAAGATGCAAAAATAAATCACTACTTAGGTATATTATTATTTTCAAGGAAACGTTTGTATTAATTGACTTAGAAGTTGATTAATAACTAGTAGTTAGACATAATAACTTCTCTTCAACCATTAGACTGTTCTTAGCTGATGATCCTGTAAATGTACGTCTAGTCCCCCAAGACACCTTATAATAACAACTATACAATAACATATATCCTATATTTATACCAAAACTTGTTTTTTGTTAAATACTGACCTCCTTGAGCACAGTGTCTCCCTGAATGATAAGCTTGCGAATGTGTGAAATGATTCTTTCTTTCACCTTCACTAACTCATCTTGGTGTATCTTTGCATCAGTCACACACTGTTTGTACAGCAACTCTGCCTCTAACACCTGTGGAGACAGAAAGAAAATCTGAGAGGAGCCACACAATCTCTGTGTGTCTGTCTTCCTCTTTTTGCATTGTCTTATGACACATTATAAGCATACCAAAAAACATATACTTTTTGTGTACTGAAACCTTAGAACTTAATTTCTACAGATTATACAGTATTTAGTGCATTAACAGGACATTCACCTTAGTCTGGGCTTCATCCTTAGATTTCCTCCTCTTATCTAGTGTTTTGCTTCCAACTGTGTCATCCGCAGCTTTAGCAGAGACAGCTTTCGCCTTTTCTAGCTCATCACAGCGCTGGAAGTACTGGTGCTTGGCCTTTTTATAAGCTGTCACAGCTTCGTTCTGAAAACAAGAAAGGGTGATACACAGAGGGGAAAACACAGGTTAGCTTAGTTTGTTTTATTACTGACACAAATTTTAACACATCATACAAGATAGCAGACACACTGGTTACATCCATAACAGACAAAACACAGATACATGTTTACAAAACAACACATACAGAACATACAAACAAGCATACCTACCATGGATAATACAACTTACATACAAATAATAATGTGAGATGAATTGAGGCAAAAATATGTAATGATTATGATGAAAATTTTACAGTGTCCATGTGCAGTCTAACATGACTTTTATAGGTACCAACAAGGCCACTAACAGTGCAATAAACTCTTCTCAACTTCAACTAATACCAGGATTGATTATTCACTTACCATCCTCCTTTGTTCTCTTGCCCATTGCTCTTTAAACTCCCTGCGCCACTTATCAATCTCATTTCTCTTTGCAGCCAAGGCCTTTGGGACAGAAAAAAATGTATTTAACACATCTACATCTAAAAGACAGAGAGGAATATGTATTTTTTGTAGACTTCTATACCTGATAACAGCGACTTTGAAGCAGCTCAGAAGTCCTTCTAGTGTTCAGACCATTTTTGATGTCTTGCTCTAGAGCCAGTGTGTAGATGTACTGTAATGGCATCATTTCCTGCACAGACAAGACCAAATTTAGACAGCTTTCATAAAGTAAATATAACTAAGAAAGGGAAATGCCACAGACTCTATTCTAGGTACAAGTATAAGTAACTCATTGTAAAGTACTGTGACAATTGTTGGCACAGTTTTTGTCAAGTATCCAATAAACAAAACCATACCTGTTGTAGTACATTGGTCTTTGCCCCTTCAGCTGTCTTCATTATATTTTTTGCAAATTCTTGTTCTGTGAACAAATAAATCACAAAGTTTTTTCTTCAGTTAACATTTAACACAGGTATGGTACATCAAGATGAAACAAGACAAACAGAATCCACTGAAATTCTACCACTATACTAAATATCATTACAAATTGATTCTTAGAGCTCGATTTGGTCAAACTTGGTGACATCACTGTGGAGGGGTGTGGTTTGCGGCTCAGCTGCAGGGGAGAGGTGGAGCAGCGGGTTCAGGGGACAGCTGATAGGGATCATTAATTTAGCCTGTGCCTTTTTATGCTCTGTCTTTTGCAGTAGCGGGTGTGTATGGACATGAGAGCAGAAGGGAGCAGAGGGCGGAAGCCAGCTCAGCGACAGGCCCCTGTGTTCCCACTCAACAAATCACGCATCACAAAAAGAAACACTAAAAGCATAATAAAAAAACATCATATCGCAACCGGTGTTACAGTGTGTACGTTCTGGGTCCTTCACAATCACCTAGCTTCTATGTCTCTTCATTGGTCTGACCTTTACTGAAAAGCTCATGCAACATCCCCAGATTAACTAGAACTTGCAGTGTGGTCACATCTGACCTGTGTCTATTTTCATCTTAAAAGAGGAATTAATTTGCTTAAAAATACCTGTGGTTTACGTTTTGCATCAGTTCAAGAACTGCAACAGGAAATGAGCCCATCTGATTTCAATTTTAATGTATGATCTCACTCACGGTGTACAAGTACTGACACAAACACTAAGTCAACAGCAGTTTGTGATCTGACTGCTCTTTTTGAGCAATGGGCGCTATAGCAAAGTCAATGTATTGCTTTACTATGTGTAATCACTAGTTTGGGACTGAGCTTCACCCAGCATTACTCATCTGTTACCATTGCCTAACTCATCTCCTTACACACTTGAGGTTGGTAACTGTTGCTCTGTGTTTTGAATAATACCAATAGACTTGCGTCCTTGACATCACTGTCTGGATTCTGGGAATCTGTAAAGGCTCATACAGGAGTAATCACCATGTACTCCAAAGGCATGCAGTGTCTTTTATTGCCCTCCTCTTTTCAGCTAATCTGCTCTTTAATCCTTTGTGTGTGTAGTGTGCAGCTCTCTGGCATGACTGCACAAACTGACATCCTCTTTGGGAGAAAGAATGCAGGCAGGTGATGAATATTACTTAATGCTACACCAGTGAAAACTCAAACATTAATGTGTTATGATTTTTTTTTTCTTGATGGATGATACAAAACAACAATCCATTCTTCAGAGTCCTCCTCCTCTCCTTCAGAGAGTGACTATTCTGGCAGTATTTCAAATTTTATTATATCAAAAAAACACCTGCTCTAACTAAAATACTGGGGGAAGGTCACACCTACTTACATAATATAATCATTAAACAACACTTTAAACCAATAAATGTTGGTACTACTCTAAGACTAGTAACTTCATAGTGGATAAAATTATTTTCATTCCATATTGTACACATCATAGATTTGCATTTTATAAAAAACCCAGCTATTCCTGTTTCTGTATGCAGTTTATATTCAAATACACCATCTCTACGATATGACAATAATTTGCATATTATGCTACAATTTCCTTTACTCAGCTGTGTATTTACCCAAGCTGATTCTCTTCTCCATCCAGGCAAGAAGGTCTTTGGCATATCGGCACCACAACTTGGCGTACTGCAGCGCCGTCTCCACTCCATCCTCACAGCGACAGAGGGCCAAGTCTGCTTCTTGAGCTGTGACGGAGTACATCAGCATAACTGTAGGCTCTTTACACTTCAAACTGTACCCAGGAATCCCAGTGTATCCACAGAGCAACACCCTACAGCTTGACTCACCAGGAAAACTTAAAAAGCCCCTAATCTCATGGAAACATTCAGTCTGTTCTAAAGTTACATCAATGCTCCCAGACTCTAACTGACAAGTTAAAGATGATCAAAAATCAAATGCCAGTTAAAAAGAAGATATACACAAACCCAAAACAGGAAACAATGATTGCATATGGAAAGTCATAGCTGCTCCTCAGAGTAAAGGTCCTGTGGTTTCCAGAAGGTGACAGCAAACTCTAGGTAGTTCTAGCATGTATACTGAAATATAGTTTAGTTTGTTGGTAAAAAAAACAAACATGAAAAAGCTCTTAAATCAGTCCTATGTCTCACAGTTAACACAAAAGGGATGTAACTAGAGAGAGGACGGCCCAAAAACAAACTGCTTTAGCTAAATAACTTCCCTCCTCTCCCCTCTTCCCCTCTCTGCCTGGCCCCTCCCTCTCACACCTGTTCACTTGTAGTCAGCTACAGAGACACAAGCTATGCTATGAGAGCACATAATAGCACATTAGTGTGTTGTTATAGTTCTACTGTTGTCACCCAGGCAGGGTGTTAATATGACTACTCTTCTTCCTCTGTGAGTCACACCAATATAGGGTGGATGATGTATTGGTGACAGTCACATGGTCTAACGAAAGCTCCCCACACTACTTTCTATTTCCCTCTTTCTCAATGTGTTCCACTTCCAGCACAACGTTTGCAAATAAATGCGATAATTTTTTCTTTTAGTCAAAGCTGATGCACTTCAATAGCAACAACACTTTCACTTCTTCTAACAGTCCATTGTGCAGTGCTTTAAAATAAGCAAGCAGGTTATGCCAGAAAGAAAACTTTCTCAAGTTCCTCACTCAGACATGCAGATTTTATACTGTTCTGCCCTTTTAGATAGCTGCCAAATCCAGTTAGAGTGGTAGGAAAAGCATCCAACCAGACTTTCTTCTGTCCTCGTGCAAAGTCCAAAAAATAGAACATGCAATTCCAGAGATATGTTAGGTTTTGTGCTAAGGGTGACCTCTCTTAGCCTTTCCTCTCTATGCTCTGGGTTAGGGAGAGCTCTGAGCACTTTCAGAAATCAGTCGGTTGAAGCTCAAGCACTTGGAATGAGGATTATCCCAGTCAAGTCCAGATTGTGGAGTGACAGGCTTTAGAGGAGCATCGAGTCAGGTTTACCTCCTGGTGTGTGAGAGAGCAAGTGGGCTAAGGTAGCATGGGGGAGGTGTTCTTAAGAAGAGTCTCTATGCTGCAAGAATAAATTTGGCATTGCCCACTATCTTAGTTTAACACTGTGTGCCTCTGTAATTTTGTATTATACCATCTACCTATAGTTTGAGTTAAACTGAAGTTTGTGCACTTAGCCCAAAGTCCCACTGTAGACAATGAGTAAGTGTAGTGCATTTCTCCATCTCCCTTGTATTTATGCCTTAGACAATGTAACCTGAAATTTCTGTATAATTCTGTTTTCCCCTGGCGTCTAATGTAAAAACTGAGAGCAGCTGTCCCCTCCTTTAATCCTCTCCCTTTATCCTAATCTTGTTACAGGGGGACAGTTACAACTCACAGCTAATTATAAGACAATAAATAAAGGTTGAAGAAGATTATTTATTAAGTGTCACAGACAGCAGCTCCTAATGATCTGATGTGATGATGGATAGCACTGACCATTCTGTCAGTCACAGGACGGTCAATGCTAAGGTAAGCAGGTGACTGAACCACTTCAATAATAGTTTGGTTCACATACAGTATGAAGGAACATTGTACTGATTCTATGAGAGCAGGGCTTCACGGTTTATAACAGCCAAACATACATTGACCCACACCAGAGAGCATACAAACAATAACATTCTAATTTGTTCTCTTTCATCCCTTCTGTCACACAAATCATACCTGTTTGGTTTCCATCCACATCATTGGGTTCAGCACATATCTGTGAACAAAATGCATCTTCAAACATTTTGAAATAACCTGATACATTTTCTGGTGTCAGTGGAATCAGTAGTTTTGAAAACAGAATCTCAGCTAAACTTTAACATAAACAACAACATTAGTAACAGGCTTAAGTAGGCCTTTTGTTACTTTTAAGGGTATTTATTTCTTACAGTCACGTCATGTTGCTCTGTGGTCTCTGCAGTTTCTGCAGAGTTGGACTGTGAGATGGACTGGGAGTCAATTTCTGCCAACAGATCATCCCCTGAACTGAACACAGAAAGAATGTATTAGGAGAGAAACATAAACAGTCAAAAAGCAGTTTGTCAAGGAATATTCTAACAGAACATTTTATTGGGCTTTTTAGTACCCCAAACAAGCCCCTTAAGAACATTTCAAGGTCCAGTTTATTTATTTATACAATTTACACTATATTCACTACTGCACCTCTGCTTTATTTTACTCCACAAAGAAATGCTGTAATTTTTGGAAAAATAAGCAGTTTCAGGTAGTGCTTCTCATAAAATCTGAGTCATAATCAGAGTAGATTAAGAGAGACATGGCAATGCTGACAAGGGAAGTGATTACATTTTTATTTAAAAGCTTGAATTAGATAAATATACTGACAGATCATACATAACTGACTGAGTTCACGTTGATGGATTATTGCTATGAGTTGACAAAAAATAAATTAATAGTTCCATCCTTCAGGGCTTCCTATCATTAGCCAGCTCTAGAGCATTTTAAATAACAGCTCACTGATCACTGTTTTTCTGAGCAGCAGAGTGATGCAGGAGAAAAGAGATGTTCGAGGTGATACTTACGAAGAGATGAAAGATAAATCAAGATTATCAAAATCTCGGAAGATCTCACTGTACCGCTTGGTTTCAGATTTGTGATGCACCTTTTTCACATCTGAAATGAAAAATGGAAAAGCTAAGATACATAAAATAATGTAACGATCTTACCATCTTACCATGGAGATTCAGAAAGTGACCCCCAAGCACAAACTATATTGAAATGCATATTTTAACACAACACTAATATTCTGTGTAAACTTAAAGACCAAATGAATATTTAGTATATGCCAACATTTTGTAGAGCACAAACACACAATAAGATAACTGTACTAAAAAGGAGATTCAGTAAAAAAAAAAATCAAACTTAGTTTCTCATAAAATCATATCTGACAGCATTTACACTGAATGCGAACTAAATCTGATGCATTTTGCTACTGAAACATTTGCGCTTTTAACCCTCTGACATAGCAAAAACCAATAATTCACAATAGGTGTAACAAATGTAAAAAAGAAATCTCTCTCTCAGAGATGCCTCCATTTTGGTCAACCACATCCTGCTTGCAGTTTGTGTCACGTCCCATCGTGAACATAGAGTCCTTGCTTTTCACACCACTAGTGTTTCAGCTCAAGAATTAGAGCTGACAGGAAAGCAAGATGTTTCAGCAAAATTTCAACAGTTTTCAACTTTGCACTTAACTTTGACTGTTTTGTTTGCATTTTACCTGCAAAATTTGTAACAGCTATATGCATGGATTGAGGTTACCCTGCAACAAGCTTCTGAATAGAAACTTTCAAGCATAATGCAAACATGTCTAGTTAATTGTAAAGTGTTGCCAAATGCCCCAAAAGTCCCAAAGACATAAGCTGACAGTCTTGACTTTTTGGAAGAAGTAGGCCAATTCTGCTGAATAAAAATACAGAAGTCAAACAAAAGGAAAGAACAAGAATGTTAAAAAAAAGAGTTCAGGAAGTTCACTGACAAGGAGGCTGCCACACGGCACCAGAAACCTTCTGACAGACTCATTAACAAAGGCACTTTATGCATGCAGTGTCTACATGCACCCACATAAATACCCATGTCATAATGGCACTACATTACTGTCAGATTTCCAGTAATGCCAACCAAGACAATATTCATCTATTAAAAAGTCATTTTTGCAAATGAAGAAAAAAATTGTATCAATGGCAATGGATTTTGAAAGCAAATTAAAAAAAAAAGATTTAAGTTTCATTTAAGCATGGAGGGCAAGACGCTATTAAGAGTAAAGGGTACTACTTATTCAAAATTACCACGTATCACCACCTTATTTATGCTCACCTGTGCCTTGAGTAGAATCCGTGTTTTCCACAAAATCTTCTTCCATTTCTGCGCTATTTCCACGGCAGGCAGACCCTACCAACACCTCTCACACATTATCTGGCATCAGGGTCAAACTACAATACATAGTAAAACAGTGAATTTGAAGTGGTAGGAAATCAGCGCTATAGTTTAAATACAAGGACATAAAGTCGAACTCCAGGCTTGCTGATATGTAAGTTCTTAAAATGATCTTCCTCTGGTAGAGTGAAGGTTAGCCAATGTTTTCACCATCAAGGGGAAGAGGAAGTGTATCTTACAGTCACTGGAGGCCCCACCTACGCTGTCTAACCATATATAGCGAAAAGGTACCACTGTGATAAATTTGTATTGCTGTGGTAAGAAAGATTATGTTCCTTTAAATATTGGCATGTACTGCTGTAATGTAAGAGTTACACTTCAGAATACAGAACTTGGTAAAATCTGGTTAAAAAATTTGTATATACTAAACACAATACTTGATATCTGTAATAGATTCTTCAAAAGACATTATTTCAGTGTAAATTTAAGCTACCTTTTTCAGCCTAATTTGGACCCTTTTAAATCATATCTAGTGGGGTCCTGGACCCCACATAAAGTGCAGTTGAATATTAATTGCTACAGCATGACTAAGACCAAATATACTGCAAAATGTTTTCCATCTGCAGGTGTACTTAAAATCTCAATCAGAAAGTCATTTGAGTTACATCTTCAAAGATGCCATGAAAAATCAACTAAAAAGTTCAGTTCTAAGTGTAAGTCAGCAGTTAGTGTACTCTGTGTTTTTCAGTGACTACAATGAATTAGATGTAAACGGGACAATCTACATGCAGGTCACAGTACACAATGTGTGAATGAGTTCACAGTAAAATGTTACTGTGTCAGAGGCTACAGTAAATCACACACCATGTCACATACAACTTTTCATTACTCACAATACACAGATGTCATAACTTATATTTGCACAGTCAATATTAACTAAGAAAACTGGTTAAACCAACATAATAATATGCATATAATGACAGAAGTTCAACCTATTAAAAATAAAACATTTTATTTTTTGTTGGCATAAGCACCACTAACATTTTTGTGCACAATTAGTGAGTGAATAGCTCCCATCAGTACTCAATAGAAATCCGCTTCTCCAGAGATCTGTGTATATGATGAAGAAAACCATGGCACAACAAAAATACTGTGAGAAATATGATGATCCACACTTATCTTAAGGAAAGACAATTCATAAAGTCTACCACACTCAAAATGCTCAACATTCAGATTGAATTGATCTGAGATGGAACTGCAATGTACAGCTCTTTTCCACCAATGCAGTGCTGGTGCTTAATCTAGAACCAGTTTCATGTAATTCCCCCCAAAAAAGACAAATGCATTCACACCACCACAAAACTGATGGTCCTAAAGTTAGAACAATTGACATCAGTGGCAATGAGAAGGGCTATCACAAAAAATTCACAGGTTATTTATAAATGCAGCCCACAGTAGCGAGTCTGTGCACTATGACTTTATTCACATGGAAAATACTCCAAATTCTGCTACATAAATGTAAGCTATGCAAGGATATGTAACTTTTGGCTCTCAAAATTATCTAAATGTGTGCTCATTCTAAAAGGAAACCAAAGCAGAACCTGCACTGGTACCAGCACCGCATCTGTGAAAGAGAGGTAGTGAAGAGGCTGATGTGCATTTGGATGTGGGCCAGTGGTATAACCCTTTCAGAGTTATACAGTGGTGTGTAAGGTGGTTTGTCTCACTTATGTTTGTACCAAGAGGTGTTTTGTGCAATTACAAGAGTAGTCTGGAGAAAAAAAAAATGCAGCATGAAACAAAACAAAAAATAAGCACAAAAACAGCCACAAAATGCACTGGTAATAAATCTGCCTCAGTATTCCTGTAAATCTATACTTCTGAATTTTGTTGCTTTTATAGAATTTTGCTACAAGCCTCTATAGTCCTGCTGAATGACCAACTAAAAACACTATATATAAAAACACAGCAATATAAAGTAAAAAAAAAAACCCCAAAGAATCAGTGTCAAAAGTTCCAACTTGTTGCACAGATTGTTTAAGACATCTTGATTTTGCTCTGTGGTGTAGAGTCACTGTTGTTGTAGCCAAATTCATTTGTAGCTTTAAGAAATGATCTAAACGCATTTCACAGCCTAACGTAAAATTAGCACCACTGAAATGCAACAGTCCAGTTTCATTCTTTACCAGTACACATTTTTATTTCTGTATGACAGACAGAAGGTGGGTACTGCAAATGCCATTCCAAATGGCAAGTCTAGTGCCTTCATGAAGTAAAAAAACACAAATTGACCACGACAGAAAACATGACATGCATGATCCCTTTTTAACTTGTCACTTCTGATAAATTAAACTTTTCTATATTCTTTGATACCACATCCCTGCTGTGATGCAAAATCAAAATGATCAAGGATGAAACATGATTACAAAACTAAGGTGGTGTGTTTTATGGACCTTTACATTTTTCCAAGGCTATTGGTCACTTCCTCTCATAGCTCATCCCGTGCTGTACTGTCCAAGGGGGACTGAAGCACATCTGAGTTCTGGGCCTCTGTGCTGATCTCAGCCTGCTCATGACTTTTTCCTGAGCGTGCTCTGTCCCAGTCTGTACGGATTTTGTCATTGTCCCACACAGTGGAGGTCTCAGTGTCACTGATGTATCCTGGGTCACCCGTATAGTGGGATGGATACACAAGGAGAGGCTCTGCAGAAAATGCCAGCAGGTCCCTGGTTTCAAACTGTTCCATATAATCAGATCTGGGGAGGAGGAAAGGTCAAGAAAGAAAGATAAGACTCCTGAGTAGAAGTACAGTGCACTAAGAAAGTCTTGTTATGTTTCAGACTCATCTTAATTCAGAAAAATTCAGTTTTAGTTCTCATTAATCTACACATACTATTGTGCAATGACAAGGAAAATTTAGTCATGTATTAAATAAACATCATACTTATTATCCCAGAAAGCTGAATCTGTTCATCTGTACGTAGCGACGTAGCGTAGAACAGATTCAGCTTTCTGGGATTTCCTTACCTGGATTATTGAGCATGCATCAAGAGATCATACTTATTACTATTTATTTGGGGCAGCATGGTGTGGTTAGCACTGTTGCCTCACAGCAAGAAGGTTCTGGGTTCGAACCAACTGGCTGGCTTTGGCCCATCTGCGTGTAGTTTGCATGTTCTTGCTGGGTCTGCGTGGGTTCTCTGTGAGTACTCTGGCTTCTTCCCACAGTCCAAACACATGCATGTTATATTATGTTATGTTAATCTGTGATTTTAATTGACTGTAGGTGTAAATGTAAGCATGAATGCTTGTCAGTCTCTCTGTGTTAGCCCTATGAGAGACTGTGACCTGTCCAGAGTGCACCCTGCCTTTCACCCCATGACAGCTGGGATAGGCTCCAGCCCCACTGCAACAATGAATTGGATAAGCGGAAGAAAACGGACAGATGGACATCATAGTTATCAATACTGAGACCCTTCAGTATGACATCCACAATTAAATCCTGGTGCATCTTACTTCTATGATTGTTCCTCAAGAGACCTCTACAACCTGACTGAAGTATATGTGTCATAAATTGACTTTACAGGACATAATCAGGAAAGACACACACCAGTCTATGTAAGGTTTACCTTATGCTGCATGTGAGAGAGAAAAACCAAGCTATGAGGTTAAGAGAATTGTCCCCAGATCTGCACAATATGATTATGTCAAGGTTCAGATCTAGGTAGGATTACAAGAAAATTTCAGGAATCTTTTCGCTGCCCAGGAGGACTGTAGCCTCCATCGATCTCAAATGGAATAAGTTTGAAACCTCCAGGAGTCTGTCCAGACCCAGCCAAACAGAATAAACAGGGACAAAAAAGCTTATCCTTGCAGAAAAACAACAACCAGTGCAGATTGAATATATTTTAACATTAAAGACAAAATGAGGAACTCCTGAAAGGGTCTATAAATGTTTGAAATGCACAGTATATAATGCGTGTGTGTTTGTACTTGTGCTAGCTGGTGTTAACACTTACACAGGGTGTTTATTGTACATGATAGGAAGAAACTCATCCACTGGCAAAATCCTCTTTAGTGGTTCTGCTTTTAAAAGCTTCTGGGCACCCTGTAATGATACCATATATCCTAGTGTCCAATATGAATAGTCTGCCTCCACTAAGTTGTGTATATTTGGCACTGCTTTCTCCGGGTGATCCACTTGCATTCTCTTTCGGCCGATATAACTAAAAGGAAAAAAAAAAAAAAAAAGAAAGATAAAAAAAAAAAAAAAACCCAAAAAACACTGC